>OU611760.1:3315404-3340404 GCA_914767535.2 Dunaliella primolecta | reverse complement strand
CGAGCATAGGCCAGTGACTTCTCAAATTCTGGCACTGTTGCGTAGGACCAGCAACACCACGCAACATCCCCAGCCAGTCATGGTAACTGCTTCTAACTGCATGAATTGGCATCATCCCATTCCTTTACAAAAATAACCCCACAATTATTTTGATGTGCATGGACACACACACACACACACACACGCACACACATACACACTGTGCCCTTCCAGGAAACACCAAATATTTCGACCCACTTGAGGTGCATGTACCACCTTGCAACGCCCTGAAATACCAACAACGCGACCCATTTGAGCTGTACGAGCCAAGCGCAACAGCCTGGAACAACAACAACAACAACAACAACAACAACGCAACTCATCCGAGGTGCATGTGTACCAAACGCAACAACAATATTGAAACACCTATACTGGGACCCACTTGAGGTGCATGCCAACGCAAAAGGCCTTGAAACACTAACAGCATAACACACTTCAGGTGCACGAGCCTACGCGAGCCGACTGCAATGCCTAACACGCCAAACTCTGCGACCCACTTGAGGTGGATGTGCCAATGCACAACGCCCTGGAACACCATCACTGCGACCTACTTGAGGTGCATGGAGCTGGCGGTGGGGATGCCTGCTGTGCTCGACCGGCCCATGCTAGCAGTCGAGTACTCCAGGATGGACATCTTACTCTTGGGCTGCTTGTTGGCCTCCAATGCACGAATCAAGCCTGCCAGCAGGATGTCGGCGCTGTAGTGCACGGACACCTCTGCACCAAAAAAAGGACGGCGGGGGCAGTGTCGTCCTTAGGAGCAAGATTTGCTTGCGCCTCCCCAAGCACAAGGAAACACAAGGGACAGAGTGGCTGATTAAGGACAGCTGCTCCCCCAAAGCAAGCTGAGGGTTTGAGGTGACAAGAGCATCAAGAGCGCGCATGTAAAGATGTGAGGAGACTCGTACTTCACAAGAGGTTGCACGCCAAATGATAAGGGGTAACACGCCAAGGCTTGAGGGGTCCCACGGTCACACTCCAAAATGATGAGGGGTACAATGATGTTGGGCTTAGTGCAAAGCCCACGACAAAACAGGTCCAGTGATTGCATGGCATACTCTCAGGTCCCAAGGGCTTGGATTTCTAGGTCGTGACCAAGGGGTAGCATGTGTACAGGTGTGTTTGGGGTGATGTGGTGAGCACATGGGAGAGTGCACAAGACGCGTGTGTCTGTGCTCAAATGTTGAGCACAGGCACACAACCCACCCCATGCCCACACATACACACCCAACCTGCTGCAATACTCAAGGGGTGCACCAGAAATGCACCATTCCACAATGCTTCACGAGGTGAGCGCAATCATTGAACTGACCATGTAACACATCGCTTGACAAGTTGCGGACAGCGTCTTTCTGGTCTTGCAGCCGCATGAACAAGCACGGCATGATGCGTTCCATGTGGGAGTCAAACGCGTACGCACAAAGCTTGATGCACTCATTCAAGGCCTCCAAGGCAGCGACGACCACCTGCAAATGAGTATGTGTGTGTGTCTGCGTGTCTGGGTTTTGTGCGTTGGAACACATGCGCTGCTTCTGAAACAAGGATGGCATTTAGGCTCTCCAGATGGGCGTACTGAAGCAGGAAGATACTCCCTGTTTGATCTCTCTCCTTGTCATATTGTCATATAAATTGCAGTACGCCCATGCTTTGGGGTGCTGTTGCTTAATCCCTATAACGTCCATGCTTGGGGTGCCCATGCTGAAAGCATAAAGCGCCCATGCTTTGGGGTGCTTGTGCTCTGCAAGAAGCCAGAACGTGCCCCACACGAGAGCAAGCGCTTGACCTTGCACCTTCGCATGCGACTCTTGTATGCGCTCCACAAATTTGGGTGCCAAGGGTTTGCCTGTGCATGCGACTCCTCTATGCACTCTACAAGCTTGGGTGCCAGGCGCTCACCTTTGCATGTGACTCCTCTATACACTCTACAAATTTGGGTGCCAAGCGCTCCAGATCTCTGCTGGGGTCCATTGGAAGCCCCTGAAGGCAGCCAGGCAGCAAGGGATACATGGGTCGGGCAGCCAGGGCAGCGAGGGACACATGGGTCAGGCATCCAGGGCAGCGAGGGATACGTTGCAGGCATCCAGGGCATCCAGGGATACATGGGTCAAACAGCCAGGGGAGCGAGGGATCTGGCGAGGAAAAGCGAAAGAGCATGCTCTTAAAGCAAAGAGACTACAGAGAGTATTATGGCAACAGAGTCGACACCAAGAAAGTTAACCAGGATGCTCAAAGGGAAGATCCAACAGCCGGCGCTGACACAGCTGGCATGCTCTACCAAGAGAGCCTTCAGGGATAGATCATGACCTGCTAGTGGACGAGTCACAACCTGTACCTTCTTGTGGAGCATAAGTTATCTGGCTGAGATGAAACACAGCCTGCAGAGACCTGTTCAGGGAGCTGATCTAGCGATGGAAACATGAGTGTTAACCTGCCTGGCAGCTAAAGAGAAGAGCACAAGCAGCACAGGCGGCTCAGTGCAGCAAAAGATGACGTTGCCTCAGTGCAGTAACAGACAAAAGCGCAGTAAAAGATAACAGCAGCTTTGTGCAAAACAGAAAAAAGATAAGGCATCACAGGCGGCTCGGTGCATGAGACCTCAGCACTGCTATTTAGCGCCACTGCACTTTTGAAGCCCTCAAAGCATTTGCAACTACGCCACTGCGTTTTGGAAGCCCTCATAGCATTTGCAACTATGGCACCACAGGCGGCCTAAATCAGCAAGACCTCAGCTTTGCTCAAAGCGCACACAGCCCTTGGCAGCCTCCATGGACAGCAGCATCAACTTGCGTGTAAGTGACCTCCCCAGCAGCTTCAACTTGCCTGCGAGTCAGTGTCCTGTGAGTCAGCATGAACTTGGCTGTGGGTTTAAGTGACCTGTGAGTCAGCATCAACTTGCCTGCGAGTCAGTAACCTCCCCAGCCCCCAACCGCTGCACGGCATCCACCAGCACACCCAGAAGCTCCACCTGCAATCAGAAGGCACGGACATACCATAGTGACCTATGTGCCTTGTGCGGATTGGTGGCCGAGCAGGGCATGCACAAAAACATCTGTGGATCTGTCCAAGATGGGCTGCTGCAGCCATCCACTCTATAGGACCTTCTGGCATGCATGATTATGAGGACCTGAACATCCAAGCAAGCATGTTCAGATCATGAAGAAATGCACAACCGGCTCTCCGTCATTTGATTCTGAGGGGGTCCACTTTCTCAAAAGATGTAAAATACGATGATGTTGCGTTCATGTACTGCGCAAACATGGTCAGGTTCCATAGCACGAAACCCTAAGTCTTGGAGTGGCCAACCATGTGCATTTGCATACTCCTAATGGCAACCCAACCTTGGCTCTGGTGCCTCATCTTGCTGCTGCTGCTGCTACTGCAACTCTTTGCCACCATTGACATAGATTCACATCCAAATGGACACACACACACATACACACCCCATTGCCACCCCACTGCCCCAGCCCACCCACCTTCTCACTCCACAGCTTCGGCCCCGCTAACAACGCTGCCGCAACTTTGGGCACGCTCATGGGCGCGCGCGCGTGCTGCTGCTGCTGTTGCTGGGGCACGTGCAGCGGCTGCCGGTCGTACAAGCTGCCGCTGTAACTGCTGCGCCCGAGCAGGCGGCCGCTTCCATCTGGCACTGCAGCATCTAAGCCTGCGATGCTGCTGTTATTGCTGTGGTGGGAGGAGCTTGCAGGGGAGGACGCGGGGCGATGCGCAGGGAGGACACTGGCAGGGGCGTTGCCGCCGTAGGGCACAGGACCGCCTGCGAGTATGTGCATGGGAGTTTTACCACGCCCAAGGAGATGCAAGAAGATGAGGTCGAGAGCAATTATAAGGAGCTCAGTAACGTTGAGGATGCTGGCAGGGGCGTTGCCGCCGTAGGGCACAGGGCCGCCTGCGAGTGTGTGACAGGAGTTTATCACGTCCAAGGAGATGCGCGAAGACGAGGTCGAGAGCAGTCATGAGAAGCTTTAAAACGTTGGGGATGCTGGCAGGGGAATTGCTGGCACAGGGCACAGGGCCGCCTGCGAGCGCGTGCGTGCGTGGCAGACCTTGAATAGGAGAGCGCAGGAATGCTTGGATCTGCCAACACGAGAGCGAGGGCGCAAGGATCTGCCCCAGCATGAGGAACCAGGGTGTCCACGTTCAAGCAAAGAGCAGAGCTGAGGGCGCGCCTGTGAAGGAGGATGGCTGGAGGGAATATGCTGCAGGGGTCACTTTCAGGGAATATGCTGCATTAAGGCACAGTGCCAGCGCCCACTGCATGGAAAAATAAAAATTAAGCACAGGAGCACAAGGACCTGCCTGCCGGCACGCGTCTTTGTGGAATCAGAGAGGTGAGGGTCGAGGGTGCACACGATGGAGGACTGCTCCAGGGGGGCTGCTGCCGGGGAGCATTGCCGATGCAGGATTCAGGGCCACATGGGCGCGCACATGCATAAGAAACCGGAAAGGCTGAAAATAAGGTGCATGTGTGCTTTAGGGTTGCTCATGCAGGGAGCAGCTGCCCTGTCAACCACGGCAGGGCTCAGCCAAGAAAGGAAGCGGGCTGAAAATGGAGCCGCACAAGGACAACACGGAAGAAAGGCTGTGTGTACAAACCTTCGTGCAAGCGTTCATCCGCACCGCCCCCCTTACTTTTCCCATTTGTATCCACAGAGCAGGAAGAGGGCATCGGCGCGGTGAGTAGCATCGGGCAGGCGAGTTAGTGGGATGTCCAGGGGTCACTTATTCTGCACAAGGCTCAAAGCTTGCAGAGCTGCAAATCTAAGTTTGCAAAAAACACTCGAGCCCTCTAAAGGACTTGAGTTCCCTTAAAACATTGTCTTCAAGTCGGTGATTGATACACCCCTATAGCGCCTCCCCACCTGCCCCATAAGCATCCACTGAGCGCGAGGAGGGCAGCGGGGTGGTGAGCACACGCTGGGCGGGCGTGTGGCTGAGGTTGGCGGCGTACGCTTGCACGGAGGAGCGGCGGGCCTTGGAGGTCATCGGCTTCGGAGGCGGCTCGATGCCTGGTCGTGTGTGTGTGTATGCGTGTGTATGTGTGTGTGTGTGTGTGTGCGCGCGTGCGTGCGTGCGCGTGTCACCCAAGCCAGGCCAAATCCAGCTGGCAAAAATGGGCCACGAAGAGTACACAGGATGGTTATGGAGTGCGGATGTCCTACCCCGTCAGCACTTCGTTGAAAGGACGAATATGTTCACAGTTCACTGGTGCAAAGCCCTTTTGCCTGCCTCGCATAACACATGCATGCATGCATCAGCATGCATGCATGCTCCTATTTGTAAAGCAAGAACAGGTCCAAGGATGTCAAGCTCACCCTGTGCTAGGTACGGCCCTCCACTTCCTCCAACAAGCTCGAGAGGCCCACTGGACTGCTCCACGCGCGCAGGACCTGCGCCCATGGGTCTACCCCCGGCAGTGGCTGGCCTGGGCTTTGCAGCACTGCCCAGCTGGCTGGGGTGCCCCTGCTGCAGAGAATCAAGATTGTGAAGATGGTCATGCACACATGTGCGTGTGTGTATCTGTGTGTGTGAGCACGCGAAAAGCAAATGCTTGCGCAAACAAGCGCGTGCGCATGAGGACTCCACCCTGTGCCTTTGCACGTGTGCTGACACAGCGGACTGTTTGACTCGGTTTCACACACAGAAGCACAATGCATCATCATCATCATCATCATCATCATCATCATCATGATAATTATCACAAATTGTGATTAATCATCATCAATTGATGGATGCTCGAGCGCCCCTCTTGTCATCCTCAAAATCGGAGGCTCACCATGGTAATGCTGTGGTTCAGTTGGGAGGGCGGAGCGGCTGTAGACGCATGAGGCGTGAAGGCAGCTGCCCGAGGGAGTGGGGGAGCCATGATGATAATTTCGTCCTTAGGGTTGGAGGCGGCAGATTGGGGGCGCGAGAAAGAATGGAAGGGCTTGGGGTGCACGGCTGAGGCTGCACAACACAGACAGAAAAAGAGAAACACATGGATGCTCATTCTTGTGCATAGAAGCATATTAGAGCAACAAGCTGCTGGCCGTGCGGCAGCACACAGGCCTGAAACGAAGGCGGCCATGGGGAGCCCACTCCTTTACCCTATCCAAGGCAGCCATGAGATGCTTACTCCTACATCTTGTTTCCGCCCACATCTTATTTGAAGGCAGCCATGGGACGCCCACTCCCAAATCCTTTCCAGAGGCAGCCATGAGACGCCTTCTCCTGCATCCTTTTCTAAGGAGGCCATGAAATGCCCTCTCCTGCATTCTGCCATCTCCTACATGCTATCTAAGGCAGCCATGAGACGCCCGCTCCTGCATCCTTTCCCAAGGCAACCATGACACCCGCTCCCACAACCTGAAGTGGAGAATGTCACCTTAAGTACGTTGCACCTTGCTGGTCACTTTTCCTCTGCCTAGGCATGCACACACACACACACACACACACACACCCACACGCACGCACACCCACACACACGCACACACACACGCACGCACGCACGCACGCACACACACACGCACGCACACACATGCATGCACACACATGCACTTGCATGTCTGCACACATGTACCAGTTCCAACTTAATCCTTCCAGGTGCAGAATCTCACTGCTCTCAAACCGACGTGACGCAAGCAAGCACGAGGGCACATACGTGTGCGACATTTCATAAGCGGCTGCTCACGTTTCCGCTGCAGCTCAGCGCCGCTCTTCGACTGCAGCTTGTCCGCAAGCCAAGGCTCCAGACGGCGCAGGAAGGCGCTGGCGTGGTCAGGCATTCGCTCAGCATACCTGAAAGTCAAGGGAAGCATGGATCAGCTTGTCTAGGGCTGTGCCTTGAGCTGTAATACTGAGTGACGCTGGCACAGTCAGGCATTCGCTCAGCACACCTGAGGATCAAGGGAAGCATGGATCAGCTTGTCAAGGAAAGCATGCCCTGCCCTGCCTAGGGAAGCACGAGCTTGCTGAGGGCTGTGCCTTGAGCTGTGCTGGCAGGTGGGTCAAGGGAAGCATGGATCAGCTTGTCAGGGCACGCATGCCCTGCCAAGCCCAGGGAAGCACGAGCTTGTTAAGGGCTGTGCCTTGAGCTGTGCTACTGGGTGGGTCAAGGGCAGCATGCATAGCACGCCTGGGAACACGCTCGTCAAGGGAAGTATGCACCAACATGCTGTGCTTTGAGCTGTGATGCAGGGTGGGTCCAGGGCAGCATGCATAGCACGCCTGGGAAACAGCAAGCTTGTCAAGGCACACATGCACCGGCTTGTGAGCCTGCCCCTTGGACTGCGATGCAGGGTGGGTCAAGGGTAGCAAACATTGGCTTGTGAGCCTGCGCCTTGAGCTGCGATGCAGGGTGGGTTCATGCATGCACATGCTATGAGCAGTCAAAGCAAAAACGACTCTTCACAGTGCAATGCACGTTTCAATGCGCACAAAGTTTCCTTCCACTACGTACAGGTGTTACATGAGCATCAATTGCGAGCACCAACCTCGAACGCTACCACGTCCATGTGCATACGCTGTGCATGTGCCGATACAAATGCATGCACACCAGGAGCCACGTTGATAGATTGGTTTGTGCTGAACAAAATGCCTTCAGCTAAGACGTATGAATGCTAGCTACGCACCCAGCAAACAGCGCACGAGCTGCCTGCCGTGCTTCCGCGCTGGCGTCCTGCGCGGCCGTCTTCATGCCGGACTCCAAGTCGTCTGCACGAACTCCGAGGGCCCCCACGTCCCAAGTCTCCATGGCCTGTGAGGGTGAAGGTCACAAAAGCAGCTGGGGAGCACTGCAGCACTTAAGACTCAGACCTCATCATAATGCTCACTCAGGGAGCCAACGCCAAACATAAGCACAGACACCACTTGCTTTTGTGCAGCGTAGGCATCAAGATTTCTTGCGTTGAACCGTATGCAAACAGCCGTACATGCATTTCCAGGCGTTGAATTGACTTTTGACCGGACATGCACACCCACTGTCAAGGCTCCCTACGCAAAACAATCAAACAAAATGTAAGAGCGCATAAAAACACACGCGCGCACCTGCGCCAGGTAGCTTGCACAGCTGGATCGGATGCGCGCGTTCTTGTCGGTCTTCAGTGTGTGCACCAGCATAGGGATGGCGCGAGGAGTCTGGCAGTGGTACAGCAGCTTCCGAATGCCCTGGTCAGCTGCCTCAGCCATGACCTGCGGTTGAGTGGATGTGCACGCGCATGGCTGGCTGGCTCAATGGTTGTCTGAGCGCATGGCTGGCTGGCTCAATGGTTGTCTAAGCGCATGGCTGGCTGGCAGGATGGATGTCTAAGTGCATGGATGGCTGGCTCGATGGATGCATACACGCATAAATGGATGGATGGATGCGCACGCGCATGGCTGGCTGGCAGGATGGATGTTTGTACGCATAAATGGGTGGCGGGATGGATGTGCGTTTGTATGGCTTTTGCTGTAAGCAGGCGCGTGTATGGAGTTGTTGAAGTTCACCTGTATGCCCTGAGATGGCACACAGGTGTTGCACAAAATTGTTGGGGAGCAATCAGGGCTCATTATAACAACAAGGGGCTTACCATAAAACCAACTAGGCATCACACACACACACACCTGCACCGTGATGGGTGTGATGCGCAGCAGGACAGGCACGTAGTACAGCAGCAGATCCTGGAAGCGCAGGCCGTACATGTCGCTGAGGGCAGCCAGGGTCTGGCAAGCCTGTTTGGACACAGCAGACCGTCGGTCCTCCACCTGCTTCACCATGGGCTCACGCAGGATCCTGCAAGGAGCAGCGTCAACCGCGAGCGCGCGCGCATGTGTATGTAAGTGGTAATTGGTCCTTCATTTAATCAAGGGCTCATGCAGGGCCCTGTAGGGGGCAGCCCCTAATGTTCACGCGCGTGTTCATTTGTTACCGTTGGTCCTCCACCTGCTTCACCATGGGCTCACAAAGGATCCTGCAAGGGACGGCGCCAAATGCGCGGCTTGCAGGTGGGGAGCGCAGCCTGCCGCCATGCACTGCTTCATACTTGCCACACGTTCTCGCGTTCAAAGGTATACTGATTATGCGTGCCGCGCTCACGAAAAGTTGTCCAGCAGCGCGGCTATCAAGCGGGTACCCGTGCAGCCTGTCGCGATGCTTCTGCTGCCGCTGTATGCAATGGATGCACTGCTGCCAGCCTGCCACACATTCTCACACTCAAAGGTACACTGAGTATGCGTGCCGCACTCACAGGAAGCCACCCAGCAGCACGGCTTGGGGGTAGGGAGGGCAGCATGCCATCATGCTCTGCTGCCGCTGCATGCAAGCGAGGCGCTGCTGCCAGCCTGCCACACACTCTCGCTCTCCAAGGTTAATTTCTGACTGTTTGTGCAACACAAGTTGTTGAGCAGCACGTCTTGCAGGTGGGGAGTGCAGCATGCCGCCACATACCCTGCTCCATGCCTACCACACATTTCCACATCCTAAGGTAAACAAATCATGCATGCCGCACTCACAGGAAATTGTCCAGCAGCACGTCTTGCAGGTGGGGAGTACAGCCTGCCGCGATGCCTTGCAGGCGCTGCATGCAGCCGATGCGCTGCTGCCAGCCTGCTGACGTGCCTGCCAGCGGCTGCGCCATCGCCTCCATCTCCGCCACCAGCTCCTTCTCAGAGTGCACGTGCACCACAGGCACCTGTTTGCATGCAAGTCAGCTCTCACAGTGTTGGCACACAATGAGGCATCTGTGTGCGCGCAATGCAGCCCTTGCAGCGCTAACACAATGTGGACACTCCTATCCTAGGTGCAAGCCCTGCGATCTGCTCACTCCCATTCCCCACACTCCTTGTTCCTTCCCATCCCCGAGCAGACCTTGCGGCCATGCCACGGCCATGCAAGAGCGCATGCGGACACACACACACACACACGATAGCATTCGTCTGCATAGTCTCCCTTGTTCATTCCACTACGTTACGAGGTATCAGGACCATCTCAGAGATAACCCAGCTGCCCTGTGCCTTGCCATTATCCTCCCACACATGCGCAAGATAGCAGCATTCTCCCTTATTTCTTAATGCATTCCAGTGCATGTCGTTATGCAAATACCTGGACCATCTCCGGGAACACCCAGCCGCCCTGAGGCTTGCCAATATTTTCCCTCCCACGTACAATAGCAGTAATCTCCCCCACTACCTTGTTCATTCCACCATGTATCGAGGTACCTGGACCATCTCAGGGATCACCCAGCTGCCTTGTGCCTTGCCACTTACCTACCTCCCACTCATGCGCATGACTGCAGTATTCTCCCTTATTCCCTAATTCATTCCACCATGTGTCGATATATTTGGAGCGTCTCAGGGATCACCCAGCTGCCTTGTGCCTTGCCAACATCCTCTCTCCGACACATGCGCACGCCAGTTCTTCCCTCATTCCCACATGCATTCAACCGCGTGCTGAGGTACCTGAACAGTCTCGGGGATCACCCAGCCGCCCCGTGCCTTGCCGCCAGCCCCCCTCCCACCCTCTGTGGCGCCCCCATCCCTGCTGATACCGCTGCGCACAATGGCGGCTGCATCTGCCTCCCCTCGTGCTGTGCTGGCCCCACCCTGGCTGGATTTCAAACGCCCACTGCTGCTGTTGCTGCCGCCAGAGGGGGGGCCGTCCGGAACAATGATGTCCGTCGGAGCGATGACATTCAGGCGTGCAATGACCTCCTGCATTCCGGTAGCACGCAGGGATGATTGCACACTTGCATTCGTGCATGCGTGTGTGCATGTTTGTGAATATGTGCGCGCTTTCTTGCTATGTGTGCATGTACCTGCACTGTTGCATACATACAATCAAGTCAGCACCTCAATTAAAACCTTGAAAGGGATGATTGACTACAAAAAGCTGGCCTGTGATGGGACCAGCCCCAAATTTTGCTCTGTTGACAGCCCAGCCACCTACCCGGTACATTGCGCTTCGGATGTTTTGACGCTTGAGATTCTCCAGAAGCTCGCCACGTAGCACGCGGTAGATTTCCTGAAGGCACTCCAGTGCAGCATCACGCACAGCCCTGGGGACGCACATAGAAAGGTGAATGCAGTCTGCAAATGCATGACTTCTGTCAAGGCCGGTGCATATGGATAAATTAAGCTAACTTTTAGGCTGGCATGCACGAGCTTGCCATGGGCTGTGGAAGAAAGGCTCCCCAAGTAGCATATCTCAAGGGTTCGCATTGCGATGAGCCAGACGAGTTTTCAAGCAAGGTAGACCTTACTGGGACGCCATGCATGCATTTGACAAGCACACAGCCAAGAGGAGACGTGGCTGTCTTGGAATTAAGACTCCCAGAACCACAAACATGGCAGATGCTGCACCGGAGAGGGATGGGAAGATGTGTTGCAACAGCTGGAGAATGCAGCGCATGCTAACCCACAGCGGAATGGGCCCACCGCTGACTGCACTCACTCGTTGGGGTCCTCCATGAGGTTGACCACCTGCGTGATAATGTACTCATTCTGGTCCTTGGACTTCAGGATGCCAGGTGTCTCAGCTGCAATGGCCTCTGCCACTGTTTGCAGCACTCCATGGCGCACTTTCCAGGCACGGTGGTTCCAAAACCGTGCCATCTTTTGCAGCAGGTACTGGGGGCCCATGGTGCTGAACATGCTGAGCAGCAGCTCGCAGGCATCCTGGCGCACCTGCTGCCGCGTGTCACCAAGCCGCTCAACCTGCAATGCGTGAAAACAGCGGTTGGGGGGCGTTTGTGGGAGGCTGCGGGACAGAAAACCGGAGGTCAACGTCAAACCGTGCTGCGCTTGACGTGCTGCCAATTGCCCGCCCCCAAGCAAAGCTGCCGGCTGAGAGAGTGCTCTCCGAATTTTCCAATTCTGGTAATAACCAAGTCGGGCAGGCAGCAAAGGAAGCGCACCACGAGCGGCACAAAGGCGTTGGCATAGGGTTTGATTGTGGACGACTCCGTCTTCACGAGGTGGGCTAGGCATTGTAGAGACGTTTGGCTAATTTTGTAGTTGTTGTCACTGAGGGACTCAGTCAGCAGGTCCACCAGCTCACACAGCTGCTGCCGATCCAGGATTGCGCAGCTCAGCTCCCCTGAGGTGAAGCCACCCTGCTTGCATGCAAGCATCCCAGGGAGAATGGGGCATGAATGATCAGATGAGCACATCCCCATGATGATGAGGGAGGGCTTGCTGCTTGTACCCCTTGTTTGGGAGCACTCCCAGTCCTGAGCACCCGCCCAAGCAGGCTTGCTTGCACACCTGTAGTTCCTCCAAGGCAGACAGCTTCTCCCGCACTCCTGCTGTCAGCCTTTTCTGCATTGCCTCCCAGTCCCAGCCGGGCTCCCCCATTCTGCCTCCTTTGTCTGTCTATCTGACTTCACGAACAAAAATCAGGACACTCCCGCCATCTCAACAGTTTTGAGGACAAATAAATAAATTTGTTTTTTCAATTTATCTGCATGGTATACGCAGTGGTCAAACTCCATACCATCTTGCCATAGTTCAAGCACCCTGTACAAATGTTTTTTACATGAGACCTCCCTGCATCTGATTGATGACCTCAAATGAAATAGCTAGTTGAAACCATGGGCAGGAAGAAGAAGGCCTCTGGCAAGGCATGTCCTGCGCCAGCATCAAACGAAATCAAGGAGCATCCAGCGGAAGAAGATGAAGACGAAGCACCGCAACCCTTCCTGCCTTTGGGCTCTGATGAAGCACTGAGGCCAACTGATGACAACGGGAGACATCCTGCAGAAGCTGAAGAAGCACCGCCACCTTCCTGCCCTCCATCTCCGAAATCAAATGAAGTGTCTGAGCAGAGACAAACTCACAGCAACGCGGGGCATGCAACAGAGGCTGTAGAAGAAGAAGAACAACCACTTATCCCTCCATCTGACTCTCATGAGGCGCAAATTGAACCAGCGGATGACAGCGCAAAGCAAGAGCTGGAACCCTGTGTCGTTAGAGGGCACCTGACAGAAATTGAAGAAGCACCTATCTCTCCTTCTCTTTCAGCAACAGACAGCAGGACGAGGAATGAGCAGGAGGAGGATGAAAAGCAGCAGCAACACCAGCAGTGGATGCAGCAAAAGAAGCATTTCATTGTGTTGACCTCAGCAGGGAAGCCCGTGTACAGCCGGCACGGAGATGAGGATGCTCTTGCAGGGTGAGTGTGGAAGAGTGATGATTATGATGGATGTTGGGTGAATCAAGTGATCAAATGTTGGAACCTGGTCAGGCGCAGAGGCATGTATCTGCGGAGCGCTTACGCGTGAAAACCCACCCTCTGATCCCTCTCCTGTGACACCTGGCCTGTGCACACAGCGTTTTAGTATTTTATGCTGGACCTGCACTGAGCACAGTTCTAAGCCAAAAAGGACATGTAGGCACAGGGCAGCCTCAATCAACAGTGAAACGATGAAGAGGCAGAGTCCTGTACGCACCTGGGCAAGGATCACCTCTCGCAATGCGAGGCGTGTCATCTTCCCAGGCACACTCTGTTGCCAGGCACGCTCTGCGCACGGATCCCCTCCTTGCAGTACGAGGCATGTTACCCCACGCACACTCCGTTCCCAGGCATGTTTTGCTGCGCTGCTTACACGGCATGCTGATAACACCCACGATGGCAACAGTTTTGATGGTTCCAACAAACATGCTCACGCAAACATGGTCACGATGATCTGTTGCACCTCATGCATTGCAGGCTGATGGCACTCACAACAGCAATGGTCTCAGTCGTGCAAGACCAGGTAACTTGGATGTCATGAGGAGTGAGCTGGGCAGAAATGGCCTGGAATGGTGGCATGTGTGTAATATGATTGAGCGCCTCATGGGCCTCGCCCTCAATTGCTTACTTAAACATCAACAGCACCTCTGTCCTCGTATGTTGTGCCCAAGGACAGGTTACTCGTTTTTGCCACTCTAAGATCCCTGTTCAAGGCAGAGATATCCACCTGTTTGAACGTGGATACTGCCCTGCAACTGACCCCTTAGCTCAGCACCATGTTCTAGGTGCATGAGAGGACAGCGTTGAGCGGGTGCTGGTGTGGCTGAAGATCCTGCAAAAGGAGAAGGACAACGCTCTCCTTTGGGTGCACTCAAGGCCTTTCTAAGAAAATACTTGGAAGCCATCCCCGTGGGGGGGCCTCATGCCCTGCAGATGTGGCTTTGTCAATAATTTCTTGTGGCAGTAACGCAGCTCTCTGTTTTTGGATGACCCTCCTTGTTGCCCTGCCACAAGGCGAGCAGCATGAGATGCATGCCGCTTTGCTGCCTTGTTACCAGCTGACACAGTTTTCTGTGAGGGAAGTGAAATGGAGAGCAGTGAAGGCTGATGATCCCAGGCCACGAGCTCCCAGATGTGCCCTGCAATTCTGGCATAGCTACAGCGGGCTCCCATGCATTATTCACAAGCATTTCCGCCTTGTTTGCCTTGATGTATGAGGTCAATTTGGCCGTCCCTGTAGCAGCCTCCACCCCCCCCTGGCGATCTCAGTCAATTGCTTGCTCCCTTCGCATGCACGACTCCACAAAAACTCCCAGACAGGGTGATGCCATCATTGCACCAACGTCCACACAGGGCGATGCTATCCCACACCACACCCACTCCCACTTAGGGCGATGCCATAACATCACCAATTTCCACACAGGGCAACACCATCCCACACCACACCAGCTCCCACACAGGGTGACGCCACCTCACACCACACCAGCTCCCACACAGGGTGATGCCATCACATCACCAACCGCTACGCATTTCCCACACAGGGCGACGCCATTCAACACGTCACTGCTGGCACCACCCTCATTGTGTTCCTCATCAAGGGCCCCCTGTACTTTGTGGCCTCCTCCCAGCTGGGCGAGCCTGTGATGGTGCTGCTGAGGCAGCTGGAGATGCTGCACCTTCAGATCATGCTTGTTGTGTCCTCTGGTGCGTGGATCCTCTGCAAGGGGAGGAAAGGGCTTCTTTGGATTTTCTGGAAAGTGGGTACACAAAGGGCAGCAGCAGCAGCTAGGCGGGGCACTGCTTTACCTGAAATTTGGCAGGGTGCTGCTCTATGTAGGAGAAACATGGAGGTGGCCAAGAGGCAGCAGGAGCAGCAGCAGCAAGGCAGGGTCTTGCTATACCTGACATTTGCTTGCTTGGACAAGCCGGTGCTGATAAAGAGCCAGCTTGCAATGCTGCCAGTGGCAAGTAGGGGGTACCTCCAGGGCGCAATTGCCTGGACAGCGATGGGTGGGCTTTGTGAAAAAGGCAAGCTTGGGTGTCTAACTACACTAGTTTGAATGAGTTTAGTTTACATGGGGTTTGGGCCTTCAGCCAGGTGGTTTGACTGCCCGGCCTGCTGGTCTCTGCCAGCCACACAAAAAACGTTCATGATCTCAAAGAAAGTAACACATCTGATACGAGTCTTGCTTAGGAAAGGAAATAAAAGGGTTTGGATTAGTTTAGAAGGTGCACACATGCTGCTTCTGCATTCTATCACACTCTCCCCGCAGCCATACTCTTCTGGTGTTAGATGTCCTAAACGTGTGAGGTCAGTCAAAGTCCACTTCTGATCTATGAATAGTGATCCAACAGTCACTGCTGAGTGCAACCCCTCGCGCGCTCTTGAACTGCTGGGTGAATGTTTGTAGTGGGATTACATACAGAAGTACTGCAAGCAAAATCACCCTCGTTTAACCAACCCCCCTGCACCTTGAAATATGGAGATGCCTCCACACTTTACCCTGACCTGTGATTGAACTCAATGGGGTAGCAATTAGGCTGTGCAAGGTCCCATCAGCAAAGCACTCAGGCGCATGGACACATTTTGTACAGGTACTTGGTGCACAAACAGTTGGAATTGTGCATGCTTTCATGCAAGACATACACACAGACTTACACACACAAGTATACACCTGTGTGTGGCATGTGTGCCTGGTGCGTAGCCTGAAAACACACACACACACACACACGTACACATGTGTACCTGTATGTGTGGCATGTAGACCTGGAGCACATCCTTAAAACACACACACACACATGCGTGCGCGCGCGCACACATGTGCACCTGCATGTGTGGCATGTAGGCCTGGAGCGCATCCTGTCCCGCAATCCCTCTTATGACGCTCGAGGCATGCTGGAGGGCATGGGCGTTGTGTTGGACAACCTAGTTGATTACATGCAGGTGCGCAATTGAGAACTGTGTTTATGTGTGTGTTTGTGCATGTGTTCTTGCTTGATCCTCGTTTAGAGTGCGCTATTGGCTGTTTAAGGCACTGCGGTACATTCAAAGGATGTAAGGGTTTTGTGGCCTGAGGTCAGTATGCATTTGGAAAAGGTTGATCACGCTGCCTCTTCTGGATGTAGACTTGATGGCCTGACATTGGTCTCCGTTGTTCAGGCGTTGCCACACAAAGGAGCTGGGCATATCCTCTAAAAAATTGTTGGGCTCATGGTCACTGCATGAGCTGCATGACTTGGATTGCAGAGGAGGTAGAGGAGGACGAAGCAGCTTCTGCCCTGCCTCCTGACCATGTGCAAGCCTGCCTCCTGGAGCTTGGCAAATGCTTGTCACAAGCAACATTTTTGTATTGAGGCTCTGCAGGAGGCTGCCAAGTTTTGGCCGCCCGGGTGCAGCTGGCAAAGTTTGGGAACACAGGTTTCAAACATTCTGGGTTCAACTCTCCCAGCCAGGCCACCTCAGGCCCCCATGGCAGCTCCGATCGTCATGAACTCCATCAGCAAGTGTGCGCCCTTGCTGGGTCCTGGGGCTGTATGTGGCACAGTCTGGGGACGTGGCACTTACTCCGTGGACCATTCCAGCTTGCCTATGGTTACATGGGATTCCAATTGCAACGGGATTCATTGGATACGTATAAGAATCTAGAATTTTTGAAAGCTGTATGCTCCACATAGGGAATTGAGGGCAGATGGTGCGGGGACTTAACTGGTGCGATGAGGAGCAGAACTTGCCCTGATGTGAAAGTAAATTTAAGAACAGCGCTTTCTGCTCAAGGCCTCTTGAGGAACGCCAAAGGCAGCTTGCAGGTGCACACTCAGCAATGCAGGCATGCGTGCACAAGGCGTGGTCTGCTACAGGAAGGGTCTGACCATGGATAGGTTTCTACAGTCTCTCTGGTGGAATTCACGAGAATAAGAGCAGGACCTTATAACTGGTGAATTGGCTATGTTAATAAGATTATGTGAACTCTGTTTGCTTGTGCATTCTGGGGAGCGGTGGATGCATCCAGGGTGCACACCACCTCAAAGCCTCACCTGCATTGGTGTGTTCATTTTTGTGCTTGTTTGGAATCCCTTACGCATCTTTATGAAATAACGAGATGTGTGGAAAGGAAGTAGGCAGCCAAGAATCATGGAAGTACGGAAGCAAGGAGGAAAGAAGCAACAAGAAAGTGATCTGTCCCAATTTAATCCAGGAAGGACTTGGATGGGTTGTCCCCACGAAGGACCCCCTAAATCAGGCCAAATTGTCTCACTAAATTTTTTTGCCATTTTTTTTCACCACTTGAACCAATTCCGGACCTGAAAGGTTCACTGAATAGCTAATGTTTTGCTCTGCAATAAGGTGTGTAGACAGTGAGATGAGGTGTTGTGGGTGTGCGGCAGGGGATTATCATTTTTGGGGCAATTTTCTCTTATTCATTACTGTTTCAACCCAATTGAGAGCACAGTGGGTCATTTGCGCCTCCACAGTCCCTAAATTTTGGGGACTTCAGCCAAAATTATGTGACGTTCCCCCACACCTTTGACATGAAATTAATTGGGTCTAGGAACATCCGTGCTCGCAATGATGGCACAGAAAGTGTGTTCTCTCAGATCATAAAAAGCACCCCATTTCTCACACAGGCCACTGTTTGTCCTCATTTGAATCTCTATTTGTGCATTAGCTCACCCCCCACCCCAGGTGCGTTCAGGTCGCCAGGGGATGCAGCAGTTGCAAAGCAAGGCGATGCCACTTCCTGCACCGGCTTGCACACCCGTCCTGATGAATAAGCCCACCAGCGCTCCCACAGTGTCCGCCTGCAAAGTCTGATACCACAGCATGATAACACATCCTAAGAACAGCTTAAGTCAAGGAACGCTAATCGTTTGGTGCAAGCTTGGAAATCCACCTTTTTCTGCCAAAACAGGAGTGAAACAGCCCCAGAGCCACACAGAACACCTCCATGTGCCAGCTGTTCAGCAAAACTCTATGCATGAGATTTTAAAAGTTGTGTTTGGCAAGCTCAGGAAATACAAGCATGCTCGCTGGAGGCATGCACAGCTAAGTGAGGTTGGTTGGTTGGGGGGGGGGCCGTTTGTGGGGGCGACCAGTGAACAAAGCTTCCATTCAGTAATGAGCGCAGCCCACTTTTCCTTTTTCAATTTGTTGGCATGATCTTCCAATGCATTTAATGGTAAGCATGCACAGAAGTTGGGTACATGAATTTCATCCGGCTCAGGAGAGGGTTGGGCACTTGCCTGGTCCTCCAAAAAATCTTTGCTGTAGTGAAGGAAATGTAGGGTGCCACCCCTAGGCGTCCCCTTTGCCTTCCCTGGTTGTACCTTGATGCAGGCAGCGGCAATGCTGCTTGCATATTTGTTAGTTGTTTTTTAATAAGAGGGGGATGCGCCCTTGCCCATGCTTGCAGGGTCTCACACGCCGCCACACACTTGCATCTCAACATTGCATTGAATCATTTATGGGCACCCCTTTTTCTCTTCACAGACGCATGCTTGCCCAAGCGTCAAGGCCTCACATGCCGCCACACGCTTGCATCTCAACAGTTCATTGTGAATCATTTATGGGCACCCCTTTTTCTCTTCACAGACGCATGCTTGCCCAAGCGTCAAGGCCTCACATGCCGCCACACGCTTGCATTATTCGACGGAGTGTACACCTCATGGAGCGTGCACACATGCGCTTGCCTGTGGGCTCCACCACACACTGCATGCATGCGTGCTTCACGTTTTTATGGTCGCGCAGGAGGATGCAACGCACTTGCTGCTCGGCGTCCAGCCCCTCGGGAGCCTCGCCCCTCCTGTGCGTGCAGGAGCCATGCGTGCCTTGAGCGAAGCGGTCAAGGTGCGGTCAGCAGTTGCTGTTTGGTGAAGGGCATGCGTGCTTCTACCTCTCTGCTCTCGCGCACACACACACACACACACACACACACACACACGCACACAGTAGCAGCAGCAGCAGCAGCCATGCGTGCCTTGAGCAAGGCGGTCAAGGTGCGGTCAGCTGCTGCTGTTTGGTTCAGGGTGTGTGTGAGAAGCACACGCGCGCACATACACACATGTTTGCTTTGATGTGGATCAGGCTCAACGCCATCATTGTTTTGGGATAAGAAGGAGGACTTGGTGTTACATGAATGAAAGAGGAAACAGCCAGCTTAAGGCTGAAATCTCTTTGGCCGGTGATGACATGCGATGCGGTGATGACATGCCACACGGTGATACAGTGCCACGCGGTAATACGGTGCCACACGGTGGTACAGTGCCACGCGGTTGGCCGGTCTTGACATGCCACACAAAGATGGTGATACAATGCCATGGTGGGCCGTGTGGTGTTGAATGATGCTCCTCATCATCAGGAACAGCCTTCCATAGCCAGCCTCTTCTTGGCAGTCCTGAGGAGCTGGGCATGGCTCATTTCAGGTTAACCCAGGCACAGAAACCAAAGGGATGCTTTGAATTCACCCCCAACAGCAATTTGCTGCATCAAAGCAATTTTCTGCACCTCTGCCAAGAGCGCATTGGTGCCTTGCAGCTGTGCAGGAGGCTCTGTTGCAAATTGTAAGGCCACCACACAAAAGGCACGGCAGCAAACTCTGGCAAACCCATTTCTGCTGGCGTGTGGCAGAGCTCTGCCTCCTTCTGTCTTCTCACACCTTTTCGTTTCCTTTCTTTTGTGTTCGTTTCCTTGTGTTTTGTGTTAAGAGCAATATGGTTTGGGGCTCGGCACATTCCTTCTGGTAAGGTAATTGCTTTACAGAGGTTACAGATTACAGCTTGCATGTAAGCAAAATGCTTCCACAGCCAAAATATCCTCTGTGGCCATCTTCCGGCTGCTTTCCGGCACTGTAGCCCCTCGTCTTCCTTTCCTTGTCCTTTTCCTTGTCTTCCATTACCTCACTTCGCTCCCTTATCTTCCGGCATCACAGCCAGCTGCTGCTGTGTGCCCTCACTTACTGTACAATGGTTATAACCGGGGTTGACCTTCGGCCAGGTCGTTTGGCTGACCGGCTTGTGGCTGGTCTCAGCCAGCCAAAAAAAAAGCCATAAGCTTAGACACAAAAAAGAAGAGCTTAGTGTTTTGCTGATGGAGGAATTGAGAAACCACTTGAGAACACGCTTAACGCAGCAGAAAAGGTCACTTTGCCCTCACTTGGTGTACTGCATCCTGCGGTGCTGCTTATGAGCTGCTTCTCATGACAGGCAGCCAGCAGGAGGATATGATCCAAGTCCCTTTTGCAGAGGGGCTTCTCATTGACTTTGCAGGACCTTACTGATCTTCATCGACCTTCAGGTTTTGTTTTCCGGTAGAGAGTAATGTTAGTGCTTAGGTCGTCTGTTCCTCTTTTTCTCAACAAGTGCCGGGAAAAGCTCTGCTGCCTCTGTGTTGTTTTCCATTCTTTAGCGACCCTGGGCATGCATGGCCTTTGCTGCTCTCGTCCCAAGCATCCTGCATGCTGTGCTGCGCCTAGATTTGAGTATACTCAATATGTCACCCTCCCGGTTGTGGTATTGCTGATGTGCGGTGCTGGGTTCTCTCAAGCGTCATGTGGTGGTCACTCTATGATGATTGGTGTATGTTCTGTGTGGCGCCCTCCCTGTTGCGGTAATGCTGAAATGTGGTGCTGGGTTCTCTCAAGCGTCATGTGGTGGTCACTCTATGATGATTGGTGCATGTTCTGTGTGGCGCCCTCCCTGTTGCGGTAATGCTGAAATGTGGTGCTAGGTCCTCTCGAGAGCCGTGGTGGTCACTCTTTGGTGATTGGTGTATGTTCTGTTTGGCACTCTCCCTGTTGCGACATTGCTGAACTGCAGTGCTGGGTCCTCTCAAACATTGTGGTGGTCACTCTCTCTGGTGTTATGTTGCTCTTTTTTGGTCCTACAATTTTTCAAGCCATGTTTCGCACTCTGCTGATGCTGAATTGCAGACACAGTGTCTTCTCATGTGCTGCATTGCAGTCTTCTAAGTCTGTGTACGGTCTGCTCCCTGCCGCTTGCGGTTTGGCCGTTGCAGTGTTGCAGAGATCTGATGCTGTGTCCCCCTGTGTGCTGCATTGCAGTCTCCTAATTCTGTGCACAGTCTGCTCCTTGCCGCTTGCGGCTTGGTTGTTGCAGTGTTTGCAGAGATCTGATGCTGTGTCCCCCTGTGTGCTGCATTGCAGTCTCCTAATTCTGTGCACAGTCTGCTCCTTGCCGCTTGCGGCTTGGTTGTTGCAGTGTTTGCAGAGATCTGACGCTGTGTTCCCCTGTGTGCTGCATTGCAGTCTCCTAATTATGTGCACAGTCTGCTCCTTGCCGCTTGCAGCTTGGTTGTTGCAGTGTTTGCAGAGATCTGACGCTGTGTTCCCCTGTGTGCTGTACTGCGATCTTCGGGTGCTGTGATCTACTTTTCGCCACTGGTGGCCAAGCTGTTGCAGTGGAAAGAGGCAAGGCCGCACCCAACTTGGACCACAGAGAACGTCACAGTTTTGCTGTTGTTTACTGCTGTATCCCCACTGTGCTGCATTGCAGAGGCCAGGGCGCACCCAGCTTGGACCACAGAGGCTGTCTCAGCATTGGAGTAATGTAGTGCTGTGTTGTCCCTGTGCTGTATTGCAGTCTTCTGGTGCTGTGTACGGCCTGCTCCTCGCCGCTGGGGGCCAAGCTGTTGCAGTGGAAAGAGGCAAGGGTGCGCCCAGCTTGGACCACAGAGACGTGCTGCTGCTGGACAACTTCATCTGTTGCAACCCTGCCTTCAGGTGCTGCTTTGGGTGACGAGCCTTGACTCCTGCTTGCCAATGCTGTGTTGTGCATGAAGCTATGTGTCTATATCAAGCAATGATCACACAGGTGCTGCATTGGGGACGAGGGTGGTAGACTCACCTGATTGCATTGTCGTGTACAAGCATGCACACAGGTGCTGTATTCCGGCATTCAAGTATCGGTGCTGTGCACAAGGGGGATGGATTCGCCTACACGGCTTCGTTGTAAAAGCATGCGCACAGGTGCTGCATTCCGCATTCAAGTATTGGTGATGCGCATAAGGGGTATGGTTTTCTAAACGCATGGTTTGTACAAAATCTTGCACCCATTTTCACCACATAGGCGTAGCAGTCATTTACACTCTGAGTGCGTTTACAACGGCGGGTTGAGGATTAAGGTTAATGAATTCAAATTGACCCAGATTTGCATGTACAAGCATGGGTTAAGCACCTGGGTTAATGCCAGGATGTGGGTTAAGAGAAACATTTTTCTTGACCTTACCCCCCAAAGTTAAGAAAGATGGTTGAGGGTTGATAGGTACAGAGCTTCAAACTCCCCTTCTAGGTGCTTCTTGTGCCTTCTGGAACGGCAGCATGGCACAACATTCCCTGGATGCTTGGCGCCTGTGGAGATCCCTTGTGATTTTGAACACCCCAGGTGCCAGCAGGAGCCCACAGTTTATGATGTGATTGAAGTCAATGGTCTCAAAGCAGAGAGCATCTCCGGCCAAAGATGTGGTGTGAAGTCCAGGGATGAGCGTGGGTATTGTTTACGCAGACTGGATTAAGTATAGGATATTTAATCGGTTTAAATCAAAATTAAAGAATGGGCTATTCTCCTCAACCTTAATCCGCCATTGTAAACGTGCCCTTACTTGCATGTACACTTCAGCATATGGACACGTGACAAGTTACATGTCTGTGCACGCTTGCGGTAAACAAGTCTGTTTCCTTGCCCGTGCCCATGCACACCACACAAACCTTCTCCACAGACGAGAGGGGCACCTCAATCGTGCACATTTTGATACGAGCATGGCTATGCGCTCCATGTATGTACTTAGCAAGCATGCATGCGTGCGCGCACGCACGAGCACACACACACACACACACACACACACACACACACACACACACACACACACACACACACACACACAAACCAAGCAGGCAGGAGCATGCAGAGACGTTCTGTCCGCTGTGCCTCCCGAGCTACGACCACACCGCGTTTCTGCATGCATACGTGCACTTCTTTATCCCCCTTGAGGAGGAGGAATGGCAGCAGGGGCAGGGGCTGCACCCATATGCCCAAGGTCAGGGGGTGGAGGATGGCCAAAAGCATGGGCAGCAGGCAGGGCTGCAAGGGCAAGGACATACCCAGAAGCTTCCAGGGCAGAGCAGGCAGGGGCATGGGCACAGCCTAGGGGAGCTAGAGAGAGAAGCCCCAGACTCACAGCATGAAGGGCAGCTGATTGCAACATCTGAACACAGTGGAAGGGAGGGGTTAGAAGGGCAGCATAGATCGCGTGGTAAAGGGCTGCCAGAACATGCTGGTCAAGGCCACACGCAGGCAGGGCAAGGGATAGAGGATCAGGGACTGGGCTCGTCACATGCAGAAGTAGAAGACGCGAATGCACAAGGCCAGCAGGATGAGCGGGGTGCAGCACAGGAAGGCTCTGAGAAAGAGCAAGGGCACAGCCACCGGCTGAGCAACCTAGAGGGGCTAGATAACAATCAGCACGGTCTGAAGGCGCACGGCAGAGTTCGTCAGCCACCACACCATGGCCACAATTCTTCTGCAAACACTGCACCAGAGAGTAGCACAAAGACCCAGCAGCAGTTGCAGTTGAGCAACTCAGGCGGCCCCAGTACCAGCAAAAGCATGAGGCACCCAGTGTACCTGGTCCTTCTCAGGTGAGTGTGGTTGGCTTGCGCAGTACTTTTAGCAGTACCAAGACCCAGCAGCAGTTGCAATTGGGCGCAGCAGGCAGCTCCAGCACCAGCAAAAGCATGGGGCATCCTGTGTATCTGGTCATTTCCAGGTGGCCAGCTTACGCAAGCATGCTGTGTCTGTATCAAGTGCAACGAGCTGCTTGAACAATATGTTGTGTGCTATCGGTGCAAGCGCTCTCACCAATGCGTCACAGCCTGCCCACCATATCTTCCATCCACAGTCCTTTCGAATTCACTTGTGTTAGTGTTGTTGTAAGGATGATGCTTGCCACAAGGATAAAACCTGTCACAAGGATGAGGCGCCCACAAGGATGTGGCTAGAACAGCGTTGTCACAAGGATGAGGCCTGTTGCACCATCAAACATTCACATAGACTATTTGCACCCTCACAAAATGTCTGCCCAGTTCACCTCTCCCTGTTTGCTCTCTGTTTGTCTGTACAAATGACCATCCCTGTTTATTGCGCGTCCTTGCTGCCCCTCAAACATTTCCTTGCACTGCCTGCACGCGCATGTGATTGCTGCCCTCTGTCCACCTCCCTCCCATTGCTGTTTGTTTGTCTGTAAAAATTTCCAGATTTGTTTGTGCTTTTTTGTACTTGTATGTTTTGTTGGTGCTTTGTGTTTATTGCACGTCCTTGTTGCCACCGATGTTTTGCAGCTCCTCCCCAACCTCCTCCCATGAGCTGTTTGTTTGTCTGTACAAATGTCCAGCCTGTCTGTGTTTATTTGTGTTGTTCATGTTCATTGGTGTGTCGTCTTCATTGCACGTCCTTGTTGCCACCAATGTTTTGCAGCTCTTCCCCCACCGCCTTTCATGAGCTGTCAGCTGCACGCGCAACCATGGAGGCCCAGCTGATGCAGTCTGGAGTATTTGCTAATATACGCGCTGTCGCCACTGGCTTTCACGAGGGGCGGCATTGTATGAGCAATCTTCCCAAACCTCTAGGTAGGTCTAATAGGTTCAACTGTGGGATTTGTTTCGCTGCAGCCAATTTGCCCCTTAGTGGGAGCAGCTTTTGCTTTGCAACGCTTCCCTGCGCCCTTCAGGTAGGGTCCTGCTGTGTGGACCC
>OU611760.1:2675000-2677500 GCA_914767535.2 Dunaliella primolecta | reverse complement strand
CCCCTTCACCAGAAAGGTTACAACGGAGAATGCTAGTGGGGATTTGGAAGGGTACAAACCATGGACCGCAAAGGAAAGGAAAGGGCTACATAGTTGTCACAGTGCCTGCCTGCAGGGAGCAGCTTAGCTGAAGCAGAAATGTGCCTGCAACCAAATCGGTCTAAAAACAAATCTAAAAGTTCAGTCACAGCATTTCAGGTATGCAGACATAAACTTGCAATTGGCTAACCCAAAGACATCAGCCTGGTTCATGAAGTCTCTAAGACGTGTTGCACTACTATGGGGTGCAGAGCTCAACATATGCTTTAATGGGTTTTACATTGGTTAACCTACAGCCCGAATATCTGGCTGATCAGTCGCTGGTGAAACATTCTCAACCAGCTATCACAAGGTTAACAAGCTTCTACAAGAAGTTTAAAAAGAAAACTGCCGTACGCCATGCTGTGCTTGTTTCCGTTTTGTTCAAGTGCTGTGTCTTGCATATGCAAAATACGTGTGGCTTTGCTCATTCAAAGTGCTCAACATAACGTTCCACACACAAATCCAATACAAAATGGGCAAGGTCAAGCTGGAGAACCATGAAGTACATTTTGGCCTACACTCAAAACACTCTGGAACCACAAAGTCTGCGTTGGCATTAACATGCGGCTGCAAAACGTACAACCATGAGCCAACCGGTACAAGGCACATGATAGAGCACGTTCATGACAGCACACAGCAGCCATGACAGGCACATGCATGCTGGAGTCAGAATTCGAGCCTGCCAAAGACCTACATGGCAAGCCCGCAGCCAACCTAGTCCATGCCCGGCCTAGAGACTGCTAGAATGGATGTGTGTGCCCTCATCTTCTCATTTTCCAGGCGCCAAGCCTTCAATTCGGACAAAGTGTCATCCAACTTGGATTTGACAGTGTCATATGCTTTAAATCCTTCAAGGATAGAAGTTATAAGCAGACCCTGACTGCTGACCTGCACAGAAAAATTGGCTACGCCAGCCATCTGACGTATAATGAAAAAGACCGCACTCAGAATGAAAGGTTTGGCCCGAGACTCTGAACCATTCCCAACCAGCATCAAATATCGAAACCAACTCTGACAAAAACTTAGGAATTTTATGCGAGTCTTGGTTTAGGAAAGCATTGATCTCTGGATCAGTCATAATGTGAAACCTCGCCAAGAAAGGAATAAAGTCAGTGCTTTGAAGCCGGGCAAAATTATGTACAGGCTTGAAAAGCTAAATAAAAAGATCTCTGCCAGTGCTATAAATTTAGATTTACACGGGGGGACCTTCAGCCAGCCAGTGCTTTATCTGCGCAGCTCTCACGCCTCAAAGCAATGCCAATAAAAGAGAGAATATTGTTTGTCTTGGACTTCAGCACACTCACATTTACCACAAATAAATTATTTGAAGTTATTGAAGTGCCAGCCATTTACAAGATTCAATAAGCAATGGGCACAAAGTCTACACCTACTCACATTCCTCATGACTTGCTTATCCAAAACCTCGGAGATGTGAAGGGATACAAAAAGGAAGGCCTTCAGTCCAAACCCCTGATTGCTGGCTTGTACAGAATGGAAAAAGAAGAGGCCGTGCCAGTACGCCAGCTGTCTATCATATCATACAAAAGGCTGCATGCATTCAGAAAGAAGTGAAACCTCGTTCTGGCATTGCTGGGAATGAATATGCAAATGCTATTGCAAAATACCAGGCAAATGAAGCCAACAAAAGCGTGGCAGATACTGGGATCCCAAGTGCAGGTCCATTCTCACAAATCTTATGGTCAGCCAAGGAGGGAAAAAAAAGGATGCTACGTACACATCCACAGCTCCTGCCACTTGCCAACAAAGATATCAGCAATTCTTTTTGAAATAATCCAAAGATCGCCCTCAAACATCAGATACATGTATCAAGATACCATACGGGAATAGCTTACACTCAAAAACATGCCAGGAGGTTCAAGGTGTCTTCCACCTCTGCACGCTGCCCATTATGCGGCGAAATAGGCAGCAGTAATACCCCAAAAAAAGGTAATTTAGGATGCTCATTGCATTGGGTGCCCCCAGCCGGTTGCTGTTGAATTAGGGTGCGTCCTGGTGCTGCCTTTGTGCGCTCCATGCCAGGCCAACCCTCACACATTGATCCTACTAAGATCCTTCCTCAAGACAGGAACATTCATCTTGTTGGATTCAAATTCTGCCCTGATACCAACCCTTCTTCCACTCTGGAAGCTGCATCTGCCCAGCATGCCAGCACTATAACCAGGCGCAAAACACCACAGCTCAAGACACCCAAACAGGAACAACAAGGTGACCTTGCACATCATCTTAGTTGGTGTGGCAGGAACTATCTATAATGACTACACCATTCAACCTCTTATCAACTTGGGTTTAACCAGACAAAAGGCTAAACCATTAGTATCCAAGTTAAACTACCAATAAAGAAAAAAGATACAGAAAAAAAGGAAAAAGATAGAGATAAAGAAAAGAAAAGAAATGAAAT
>OU611760.1:2467500-2670000 GCA_914767535.2 Dunaliella primolecta | reverse complement strand
ACCCCACCACACTGAGCAGCCGGCTAACTCCTACGCTGCTGCTGCTGCTGCTGCTGCCCCCTCCTCCACCTCCACACGAAGCAGCCCTCTACCGGCTGCTGCTGCGGCCAATGCTGCTGCCGCAAGCACTGGCAAGAAGCATGCCAGGGGCAAGGATCCCTCTGGGGACACTCCAACCCCCAAGGCCCCCATGACTCGGATGAGGGCCCGGCTGGACCAAGGTCAGGGTGCCACAGCCGAGGAGGAGATCCAGCCCAACTACGCGCCCTACGCTCAGGACGACGGAGAGTACGGCGGTGATGTAGAGGGAGGGGATGATGAGGGGAGTGATGATGAGGGCCCGGAGTTCTTGGATCCAGAGGAAGCTGAAGTGGGCCTTGACCAAACATATAATGAATGGAAGAGTAGGAAGGGAAAGAAGGGAAAAAAGTACAAGGGCTAGGAAGGTGGCCGGCCTGAGCCTGGGCGTAAGCTCAAGCTCTTAGTATGGAATGTGCATGGGATTGGGGGGCGATCTGCTGATGCTAATGCAGAGCTCAAGGTTTTAGATGTATGCCACATGGTCAAAGACCATGACATTGCAGTGCTTACAGAAACAAGAACTGGTGATGCATCTAGGTTGCTGCAGCACTTGCCTGGCTTTACTTTGCACAACTTGGGAATGGCTAGAAAGAACGAAGGCAAAAATGGGTTTGGGATTGCTGTGTTTGTTGCGCCAGGCAGCTCAGATTATATGCGCTTCCATAAAGTCAGTGAGCACACGCAGTGTATT
Source organism: Dunaliella primolecta (assembly GCA_914767535.2). Classification (NCBI taxonomy): domain Eukaryota; kingdom Viridiplantae; phylum Chlorophyta; class Chlorophyceae; order Chlamydomonadales; family Dunaliellaceae; genus Dunaliella; species Dunaliella primolecta. The sequence goes on along the minus strand of OU611760.1, from coordinate 2,669,228 downwards.
TGGCTTCAATGTGACAAAAAGATGTTTGGGCTGAGGGAACATGTGATGATAGGTGCTACTTACATAAATCCTCTGAGTGGTTCGTTTACTTCTCGTGCTATTCACTCTCACTATACTAATCTTTTTGAGGACGTGCTTGATGCTTTTCAGGTATCTTCGCAAGTCATTTTGTGTGGCGACTTTAATGCGCATGTTGGAGAGCTGAGTGAAGTGAGTGACGCGCATTCTCGGTTTGTGTTGGACTGCCCTGAGCTCCTAGAGACTAGGAGATGTGCGTGCAAGAGTGTGAACAAGGCAGGCCAGCTGTTGGTTGATCTAGCAGCTGCGACGAGTATGGCCATTTCTACTGGGCGTGTTGTTGGAGATGATGGGCAGCCCTCTTTCACTGGGCATTTTGGTGATAAGAGAAGTAGGCCAGACCATGTGTTGTTGTCTCCGGCTCTGCTCAAAATCGTACAATGTTTTGAGATGAAAGAAACGCGTGCCTCAGATCACGCAGGCTTGAGCACTGTGTTTAGAGTGACTGATGAGGGTGGAGAAGGTGTGAATGCTCCACACCATGTGTGCAAAGCTGGAGAGTGTATCAACAAGTTAGTGTTGCGTTGGCAGCAGGATAAGGCCCAAGTTTACGCTGAGCACATTCGGGACAATGCTGAAATGCTGGCTCAATTTGATGAGGCAGAGAGGTCTGGGGATGTAGATAAATTGGCGTTTTGTGTGCGTTCTTTGATCATCCAGGCAGCGAGCAGTAGAGCTGTGGGCATGTCAGGCCGAGCAAAGTGTGTTTTTAAACGTGAGCGTAATAGGAAGGGTCCTCTAAACCCTGTGTGGTTCAATGAAGAATGTTGGGAGAAGCGTAGGGCTTTCATTGAGGCAGTGAAGCATGGTGAAGCCAGGCATGCTTGCAGATTTCTCAAGAGGGAAAGTATGAGGTGCAATCGTAGGATGAAGCGAAGGCATGCGAGACAGTTGCGGAATTTGTTTTTGGATAGGCTATTTCGGAAGGATCCGGCAGTGCACGCTTTACTAAAAAAGCACACCAAGCCTCACACATCCCCTGTGCCTGCTCCAGCTTGGCATGATCACCTACACAAACACTTCAGAGCAAAGAGGACATTTGAAGAGTCTCGCCCATCTGCGAGGGATATGGCTGTGCCACTGGGCAGGCGCAACCTTCCACCTGAGGTCCTTCTCAGGCGGGGCGCGCAGTCTGGGTGGGCTCCGGAGCCAGATGAGTTTGAGATCCCTGATGTATCTGTGTTAGAAGGTATGTTGGGTAGTGAATTTCAGAAGTTGAATGTTGGTGCCTCTTCAGGCTTTGATGCGATCCCGATTCCTTTTCTTAAGCATGCGTGCTTGCCAGTGCAGTGTGGGAATAAAACCAAACAAGTAAATGTGCTGGTACCTCTGTTGGCTCGTCTATTTAAAGTGTTGCTGACTGAAAGTAAAGTGCCTGCGTGCTGGAAGGTTGCCAAGTTGAGCCCCATTCACAAAAAAGGGGAAGTGCTGAAACCTGGGAATTATAGGATGATTGCGGTTAGCGGTGTAATGTATAGGATTTATGCTAATGTGCTGAAAAATCTGGTGACAGATTGGTGTATGAAAAAGGGAAAGATTCCGGACACGCAGTTTGGCTTCTTTCCAGGAAGGAGCACTCTGCATCCTCTGTTCATTCTGAGGCACCTCAAGCATGCTGCGAAAAAATTGAAGCCACGGAATTCTTCCAGATTGCACGTTGCTTTCATTGACTTTTCTCAAGCTTATGACACCGTGCCCAGACAGCAGCTTTGGTCTCACTTGCAGCGCAATGCAATGCCGACTCCTCTGCTCAGTGTGATCAGAGATATGTATGATAATGATGAGTACATTCTAATGGATGGTGAGAAAAGGGCGCGCGTGCAGCCATCGAACGGTGTTAAGCAAGGTTGTCCTTTGTCCCCCCTTCTTTTCTCTCTGTACATCAATGATATGGGCAGAGAGATAAGTGAGGGCATTGAGGGTGCTGTAACTGGTGATAGAGTGAATGGTGTGTCCCACATGATGTACGCTGATGACCTTGGATTAACTACGAATGACCCTGGTGAAATGCAGAAGATGCTGGACAGACTCCGTGTGTATGCTCAGAGAAAAGGGTTGACTGTAAACACAGCTAAGTCTGAGGTGGTGCACTTCAACAGTACGTCTGTCTCTCCTCTGCAGAATCCTTTTACGTATGATGGAGTGGTCCTTCCAGAGAAGGACAGGTTCAAATATTTGGGAGTGCTGTTGGATAAAAAGATGGATTTTAAGGTAGCTGAGGAGCATGCGGTGCGGCCTTATATGGCTGCACAGAGAAGGATTTCGGAGTTTGCCAAGGGTCATGACCTGAAAAACAGGCCTCATGCTATGCTCTGGTTGTCCAAGGTGTATGGCATTCCTGCTGGGATGTATGCGTGCCAGGTGTGGGGAACTCATTACTTGAGAGAAGGCAGTGAGTTTGAGAGTCAATTGCAGAAAAGACATCTGTGTTCCTTGAGGCGCATTCTTGGAGTAAAGAACAGTACTACAAATTGGCCGGTGTTGAGAGAGTGTGGCCAGGAGCCTCTGCAGTTCTTCTGGTTCCGTGCCTCCATCAAGTTTTTTAATAGCATGCTTGACTCCAATAGTGAAGTCTTGCGTCGTGTGCTGAGGGCTGATTTAAGTCTGGCTTCTTTTGATTCCTCTTGCTGGGCTGCTGAAGTCTCTAATGCTTTTGGTGGGATGCGGAATGGTGATTCGTTCAAACAGAACATGCTGAGAGCTGAGAAAATCCCCATGCAAGAGTTCATTGGTGATTTGCGATACAGACAGCAGAAAGTGTGGAGAGGGGCCGATGTTTTTTGTCCTCGTGCAGTTAACAAGAAGGTAGTGACGTACCATAAGTGGTGTGGGAATTCTGAGAGTGGTCCCAGAGGTGCTCCTTTTTGTATCCCCTCGTATCTGTTCAAGGATTTGGACAAGCATGTTTTGAGAAACATTAGCAGATTTAGATTGCGTGCTCATCACTTGAGAGTGGAGTCTGGTAAATGGCTTGGGGGTTCAAGTATCTGTGATAAGTGTGAGTGTGGGGAAGTCCAGGATGAAAAACATGTGCTTTTCTTTTGCAAATGTACTGAGGTGCGTGAGCTACGCACGAGATACAAGGACCTTTTTGAGGAGATGTTTAAGACTTTGCGTGTGTTTGCTCCGCCTTCAAACGCTGACTTTATTCCATTCTTGGCTTGCCATCATACTATCACTGATTCTGAAATCAATGCTTTCCTAAACCAAGACTCATACAGACTCATTAGATTTGTGTCAGACTTGGTCTCAATTTTTGATACTGGTTGAGCTTGTTTCACCAGCTGCCATCAGCCAGAGTCTCGGGCTGTAGGCCACCATTGTAAACCCCTTGTAACAGTGTACAGATGTTATGAAAAACATCCTACATCCCCAAAATGACAAATCCTCAAAGCACGGCTAAAGAGCGGCTGAAGCGTCTGAATTCAGCCGTGCGTCTGAAACGTTTTCAGCCGCGCGGCTGAAAAATTTTCAGACGCAGCCACGGTTGTTTAAGGATTTTTTCAGCCGCTCTTCAGCCGGGACCTGAAATGTCTGACGAGCTTGTAGCGCCATCACACTGGTAGCTATGATCACTAGTTCCTCAGAGGCTCTCTTTTCTTTTCCTTTCATGTGAAGTTCCTAAGTTCAATTTAAAATTAAATCCAATAAAGTTCCTTCAAGTTGCCAAGGACTCCTTGCATCGGATGCAATCAATCATGGTGTCCAACTACATCTTGTAAGTTACCACTGGCAGCCATCAAAAGTGAAAGTAAAATTCAAATGATTCAACGCAAGTTGTCAACGCTTTAAGCAAGCCAACTTTAAGGCAAGTTGACTGAGTTGGTCGAACTTTAAGCCTAATGAATTCAGATAATCTGATTCAGAACCCAGAGATTAACACTTGGTGAATAGCCTAATCAATCCAAGCATAAAATCCAACAGGCAATATAGAAGTATACCCCCTCCAACTTGGACTTTCAAGAAGAGCCACCACTGATGACTAATGACCGTGTCTAGCAAATCATATTTCAATAATATACTGAACCCTCCTGGTGGTGCTGGGCAGACTAGCTTGCCTCCTAGAATGGGAATTACTCTCTCACTGTGTCTCCCTCACAAATTGCTTGCCAGTGTGATCCTGCAAGATATTGGAAAAGCAAAACGGTTGAGGCACTAGGATGATCCTGCCCCAATGTTGGCTTCATTGGCCTCATGGATGTGATGTGAAAGCACTCGCATGAGTGAGGCTACAATGGGTGGAAAAGCACCTTCACTGTAACAAGTAACCCAATGCATGTGATGCTGTTGTTTCTAGCTAAAAACTCACAATGCTGAGGCTTCCGCTTTTGGCAGTCCTAGCATGGAGGGCTTGCATCAGTGCTTCCACGCCGGCACTCAAGGCCATCGACCATCTGTGTCATGTTCTTGGCTGCCTGAGCATAGAAAAGAAGTGTTGCAGAAACTTTGCAACAAGCTATCGAGGCAAGGGAGGGCCTTGCAAGGAGCAAGAAAAGGCAAAGCCCACGCTTCAGAGCCCATGCATGTATGTATGTATGCCTACTTCTTCCCTTCTTGCTTGCTTGCTTGCTTGCTTGCTTGCTTGCTTGCTTGTGTGTGTGTGTGTGTGTGTGTGTGTGTGTGTGTGTCCCCTTAGTCTCCAATTTGATGTCTCTAAAAGGGGATCAGTAGGGACAGGATTGACTGGATTTACATGAGTTCAACATGCAAGCAAGGCTTTCCTCAGGGACTTACCTTGTTTGCTCCAGGGTGTGGTGATGCCGCCTCAGCGGCATTCTGTAGCAACTCAGGTCCACCTATGCTAGTTTTGGGGAGCTCCTGTGTGGCATATAATTTCGTCAGTATGCAAACAAGCAAGTCTCTAGCAACAAGAAATCAGTAGCACTCACTGGAGCCCTGCCCTTGATGATGGCATGAAAGAGCTCTAACCGTAGGGCTTCACTGTCAAACTGTTGTCCAGCCAGCTCCCTGCGTATTGCAAGGAAGAAAGGGGTGGAAGATTTTTACCAAGAAAGTTGTTTTTGTTTTCGTTCTTGATTGACGTCTTGCTGGCACATAAATGTAGCATCAGTGCAAAAGCATTCTGCTTTAGCGACACCATTGATAGCACGCACCAGGCCTGTGGCATGCCTTGCAAGCGTGTTCTGGGACATTCTCAGAAACCGCTGGTAGCCACCCCATTCATGCGGCTTGCTGGACTTCTCAGGCATCTTGAGCTTCCACCACTGCAGTGAGCCATTAATGATCTTCCAACATAATGAAAACAAGCTCAAGAGAGATAGATGGCAAAATATGGGGGTTTGTTTGCGCACAGATGCACATGCAAGTCAGGAGACGTGCACAGATGCACATGCAAGTCAGGAGGCGTGCACAGATGCACATGCAAGTCAGGAGGCGTGCACAGATGCACACGCAAGTCAGGAGGCGTGCACAGATGCACATGCAAGTCAGGAGGCATGCACAGATGCACATGCAAGTCAGGAGGCGTGCACAGATGCACATGCAGGTCAGGAGGCGTGCACAGATGCACATGCAGGTCAGGAGGCGTGCACAGATGCACATGCAAGTCAGGAGGCGTGCACAGATGCACATGCAGGTCAGGAGGCGTGCACAGATGCACATGCAGGTCAGGAGGCGTGCACAGATGCACATGCAGGTCAGGAGGCATGCACAGATGCACATGCAGGTCAGGAGGCATGCACAGATGCACATGCAAGTCAGGAGGCGTGCACAGATGCACATGCAAGTCAGGAGGCGTGCACAGATGCACATGCAAGTCAGGAGGCGTGCACAGATGCACATGCAGGTCAGGAGGCGTGCACAGATGCACATGCAGGTCAAGAGGCGTGCACAGATGCACATCCAGGTCAGGAGGCGTGCACAGATGCACATGCAGGTCAGGAGGCGTGCACAGATGCACACACAAGTCAGGAGGCGTGCACAGATGCACATGCAAGTCAGGAGGCGTGCACAGATGCACATGCAGGTCAGGAGGCGTGCACAGATGCACATGCAGGTCAGGAGGCGTGCACAGATGCACATGCAAGTCAGGAGGCGTGCACAGATGCACATGCAAGTCAGGAGGCGTGCACAGATGCACATGGAGGTCAGGAGGCGTGCACAGATGCACATGCAAGTCAGGAGGCGTGCACAGATGCACATGCAGGTCAAGAGGCGTGCACAGATGCACATGCAGGTCAGGAGGCGTGCACAGATGCACATGCAAGCACGATAAATGTGCATTGGCCGTGCAGGAAGCTGATGCGCCAATGCGGAATTCCGAATTTGGAAGAAACATTAACCTATTGCTGTCACCCCATTGAACCCTGTACATGTGTGCACATGCCATTGCAAATGCTGTCATCAATTGCTTGCCATTGCCTTTGCTAAACACCACAAAACAGCAAACATACCTTGAGCTGTGCCGAGTTCTTCTTTACCAGGTCGTAGATGCAAGCTTTTTGTCTCCACCTGGGTTCGTCTTCTGTTTCTTGGTAGCAGTCTGGTCCTCCTCATCCTCCAAACCAGCAAAGTCATCACTGTAGTCGGAGGTGTCGACAGCAGGGTCGTATGTATGCCTTAACAGGCTGGTACTCCTCCTCCTCCTCCTCCTCCTCCTCCTCCTCCAGCACCTCCAAACCAGCACCAGAGTCTGCTCCGGAGAAGGGGATCTGCGCTTCCATTTGCCCGTCTTGCTCTGCTGTTTCTGCGTCTTCAGGGCGGCTGGCTTGGAATTTTTCTCAGGCTCTGTATATTCTGTATAATTTGTATATATTTGTATAATTTCAGATGCTTGAGCATGTTCAACTTGTTCAAGTTTTTTGGAATTTTTGCAAGGCATGTGTTACCAGAAAATTGAAACTTTTGAACCCTTTAGAAAGGACCCATTATTTCCCTTTCATTCCCTTGCTAAATGCAGTGTGTTATGGTGTGCAAACTCACATGCATGAGCACATGCTCCTGAGCGCCTGCCCCTCTTCGCTCACATTTACTTATCTTTTATGATCCTATGTCTCTCTCTCTCTCTCTCTCTCTCTCTCTCTCTGCGCAGAGACATGGCAAGGGACCACAAGACTCGCTGCACACTGAATGAATATGAGAGGTAATTGATGAAGGGGAACTGGGAGGAACGAAGCAGATACTTGCTCATGGCTGCTTTTGAGCATGCACCAACATGTACTCTGAAGCAGCTCTCTAACATGCATGCATGCATGCTGAGCATAGCATCTGCTGTCAAGTTTTCATTTTCGTCCTGCTGTTTTGTGTGTTCAACCCTGGAGTGAACAGTGGTGCCTGTTTAATAAATGAGGTTGCATGTTAACCACACAATCTATCAATCTGAGTCCAGGAGCAAGTGCTTACAACAGACATACGAGCTATTACAGCATCTTTGTATGTGCATCTGCCTGCTGTTTGCTGCCACAGCACGCTCCAAGATCTTTTGCTGAAGCGCTGATCAAGCTCTGACGCACAAGAGAAACAGGGGATGTGCGGCAGCGTGCTCCAGCAGCAGCAACATCAGCACACCAGAAGTCCCTGGCAGCTACACAGCAGCACACAAGCAGGCTACATAAAACTTCATGGATGAAGGCAGGTCGAGGACATTACGATTGACGGTTATGAAATGGTTTGGGATCGTTGAACTCAACGCTTAGAAGTTAATCTTGAGGCGAACCTAGCTTACACACATGACAAAACACCATTAATCCAAGGTGTGGAAGGAGTTAGACCTGCATGAATTGAGAGTTCGAAATGAAGTGGACCTGCATGTAGGAAACAGGAAGTCTGAGTACACGTCTGTCTCACTTGCGCGTCTATTACTTGGAACCAATTCCTTGGCTGTGCGCATGTGTGCTGAGTCACAAATAATGTAACCCCTTAGGCACTCACACGCATTTTATTTTCTGTTGCTGGACTCCTACTGCAGATCCGCAGATGCTGAGTACGCATGGAGGAAGCTGAATGGCATCAGCATGAATGGATGCAAAATGAAGGTGAGGTCCTGCGCTTTGATGCATGTGGCGGTTATGGGGGCACCTGTTTGCAGCTGTGCTCGGCCCAGCACTCAGCCTCCTATTTCCATGGGAGGTGTTGACTCTGTAGCACAGTGTTCAAGCTCTGGTGGCTTTCTAAGTGCCTGCTCACTGGGCCCTGCAGCTTTCATAGTAATTGCATCCCTGCTGCTCCTTGCGCAGGTGGAGTGGGCAACCAAGGCTGAAAGTGGTATGAGTACACACCCTCCCCACCTCCCAAGCGCGGCTGCTCTCCTGCACGATCTGCGTCCCGTTCGCGCTCTCGCACCCCTCGGCAAGCCGCAGTCCTAGCCACAGTCCAAGCCGCAGCCGCAGCCGCAGTCGCCTCCAGGTGCGCTTGCATATACACGTTTTTTTTATGGAGGAAGTTCTGATGGAAACTATTATGCGCTACCAGTTGGGCCGCAATTGTTGCTCTTCTGGCACAATAAGCGTTTTTCAAAGGAGATGCACTCGTATTTCAATCCTGCATGGAACTTGATTATCAGATCTGTAAAGGAATAGCAATTATTTGCAGGCTAGCTCCCAGGCATGCAATATAAGAGGTGACCTGGCGCTCCTAGTTAAGAAATGCTTCGATGATCTCTGTCACTTGGTGCTCTGTTGTCACCGAGTCAGAAGTCCATCCAAAATTGGAACCGGACAGATATGCCACCTTGCTCTCCCTTGTTGAGGGTGTGAGAAGTCATCTGCTTGAGAGTATTTGCAAGTGCCATTTCTTCCAACCTTCGATTGCAGGTACTCCCAAGAACAAGGACCACCAGCGCCATAGTAGCGACGACAGCAAGTAATTCAATTGGCGTGGTGCTTTCTGAACACGATGGACCTCAGGACTAAGCCTTATCCATGACGGCATTTGCACGATGCAAAGACATGGAAACCGTTTTACATTGGGGTTAGGGTTGGTGGGCGCTCCACCGTTTTCTTTGGTCAGCATTAGTTAATATCCATGCACTGCATATTCATGATCCTATTGACATTGACTGCCTGGCATATTCCAGAATAAGAATTCATTTCATGTTATGATTGCCAAGAATGTTATCACTTAACATAATCTTTCATTTTTGGGCCATATTTGTTTGGACCCTGGCTTGTTTTACTTCTGAGAGTGAAACAGAGGCTACATGCTGATAAAAAGCTAGCACAGGCCAAGTGGTTTTCGGCTTGCTCTGCAGTGCTCTGATAGCACTTCACTCACTTTGCTTGGATGCACAGAGGTAAGTTAACATCGCTATATCTGCCCACCATATAGGTTAACAGGAAAAAGGAGGCCTCCAGTCAAAAGGACTGACTGCTAGGCTGTTCATAAATAAAGAGTAGTTCATGCAAGAACAAATAAACTGTTGTTCTGATTTGTGAAGGATAGGGTTACAAAGCTGTACCTGCCAATAATGGCAGCTTAGCTGAAGCATAAAGGATAGGATAGGATAGGATCATCCTATGATAGGGTTACATAGCTGTACCTGCCTACAAGGGCAGCTTAGCTGAAGCAAAAGGTGCCTGTAACCGAACCAAAAAAGTGTACATGTCGACTGAAAGCCTTGAGCTGAGTGCTTAAGACTTAATGTCAACTGTAAAAATCACACACTATCACTCTAAATGAAACAACTTGTGAAGCATGCAAAGGCATGCACAAAAACCCCATAACGCTGCAGAGTCAGGAAAATACACTTTCGAGTTTCCACAAGAAGTAGAAAGTTTGAGAACAGCGTATTAGATCAAGTCATGATGGCAATGTTCAATGGTGATGGCATTTCATACTTCTTGACATATAATGCTTTTTACTTTTCTTGCTCAATGAAGGAATTTGCATTGTCCACAGGCTGAATTCAAAACACTATGTTGTGCAAATTTTAAAGGTAATCTTGGTAACAACTGCCAGTGGCAGCTTGAAACTTTCAAGTTCAACTTGAAGGACGAGGGAAAGAGGCCAACGCCAGCCAAAAGGCCGCGTGCATAACCCATTTCTTTGCAACTTACTTGAAGGAAAGGCTCCCTAATTAGCTGGCTCAGCTAGCCTGAGGTTAGCAAGCCTTGCCCTGAGGGCCCTGAGGGCTTCACCAACTTGAAGAGGTCCTTAAACTTAGATTAGTCATAGCTGCCTAGGAAGAGGAGACCTGGGAACTCTTCTGGAGACTCCCTTCTTACATCTTCAAAGATGATTGTGAACTACTATGCAAGTGTGGTTTGCCAAAGAAAACTGCGGTTGAATAGCGGTTGAAGCGGTTGAATTCAACCGCGCGGTTGAAATCAACCGCGTAGGGTTGAAATGCGGTTGAAAACTTTTCAACCGCACTTCAACCGCTTCAACCGCTCTTCAACCGAGCCAGGAAATTTCTGACGTGTGCGGTAGTTTAAAATGTTTCGCTTCATTTTAAAAGGAAATTTTGGCATGGTCCAGAAGGCATTGCTAACATTTTTATGGACTATAGGAAGTATGCTTTGATAATAAGAATAGTATCCTGTCTCTGTGTTAGCATTTCCAAGTCTGTATTTTGAGTGCATGTGCGTCCTCAGAGCATCATGAAGGTTGGAAAAGTGTTTAAACTTAGGGGCAGGTGAGTCAGGACGTTCTGATGTGCTTGCATGGGGGCGGGCAGCTTCCTCAAAGGCAAGCCAGGTGGTGTCATGGAAAGGACTGCCTTCAAGGTCGACACAGGGAAAGGTTGTGTCTGCAGGGGTGTCATCACCCTGAATAGCCTGGTGTTTGGCAATGGCATCTGCGCATTCGTTGCCCGCAATTCCAGCGGGAGTAATCAGTATAGCATCAGGACGGCTGTAAGTGAGTCTAGATCTCTTAGAAAATTTTCTTGGAAAGAGGTAAGGGGGTATAACTCTGTTTGATGCATGTGCAGGGATTTGAAGGTTGTGCTACGCCAACCTATCACCACTCCCTATGTCCATCTTAACCAAGCCTGCTCCCCACGGGCTTTTGCTAAGAGCTTTGATATCATTCTTCTATCAAAATTGTGGCGTTCAATTTTCATGCTGGAGATGATATGATTTTGGCAGCCTGAAAGCATGTGGAGTGCGCTGTCTAATTGATGGCAGCCTGGGAGAGGGCATAAGGGTTAGTGGATATTTTGAAGCGAACCGCATGTTTTTGGCTATAGAGGGTGCCTGTGCGATATTGTAAGATGGTGCATTTCATAGGTGAGGATACATAAGGCATGTTTCTAAAGGCATTGCTGATTGTTATCCACATGTGGTAACAAATTCTGATAATAAGAGTAGTAGCCTGTTTTGGGTTTGGCATAACCAAGTCAGTGTTTTGTATGCATGTGAGATGAGAGCATTTTGAAGATTGGGGAGGTAGGTGATTTTAGGATTGGGTGCAGGAGCTGTGAATTTGCCTGCAGCATTTTCTCATTATTTCTCTTTGGCTAACCAACATAAATGAGAAAAAGGATTTCCGCCAGGGCCTGCGCTAGGGATCCCAGTATCAGCCACGCTATTATTGGCTTGGCTTGCTTGATATTTAGCAATAGCATCTGCACATTCGTTACCAGCAATGCCAGCATGAGATTTTACTTTGTAGAAACAAATATTAGTTTGTGAGTTGTTAATGAGAGAAGACATGATTCTAAGAACATCCCCTTGAATGTGTTGTTTGTGCTTTTCAGGGTTGATAAGTTGTTTACGTATTTGATGAAGAGAGGTGAGACTGTCTGTAGCAATATGTGAAAAAGGGTGCGTGATGGCAGCAACAACTGCTGCTAATTCAGCTCGACATATGGTGTTGGTAATTCCAGCACCGTTGAGCTCGACAACTTCTCCTGTCAGTGAGAGGGCAGTAGACACCTGCTCCAATTTCTTGTTTGCCATTCTGGATATGACAGCGACCATCAGTGTACGCCCATGTCCTCCAGTCAGGGACTTCGAGCATAAGGGTTGGACTAGATTGGTAAGGTACAAACGTCGGAAAAGTTGTAACTGTTGATTCAACCGGATTGAATCAATGGGGTCTGGTTGATTCCTGCTTGAATCAACCATTTTGGTTGAATCAACCAGAATCAACCAGGAAATGGTTGAATCAAGAGGCTGGTTGATTCCTCAATGATTCAATGGGTGTTTCAACCATTTTTGTTGATCTTGCCTCTAGAGCCCCTAGGAAGCTATTCTTCTCAATTGTCATGGGTTGCCACCAATCTCTAGGCAGCTCTCATGTGTATTGATCGAGGAGTATTGGGAAACAGTGTTCCATGCATGCCATGTGGCAAGCAGGACAGGTGACATTTAGACATGCCTCCTTCAAGAGGAGAAACAACTTGAATGTGACTGAGTGTGACTTATACTAGAGGTACATCAGCACAACTAGTTATTTCTAGTTGAGGTACTTCAGCATCTTAGGACAAGCTTTTTGCTAGTAAATTCAACTCCCAATTGGAAGCTTGCAAGTTAGCACAAGTTAACTTGGCAACGTTGCCAAGAAGTGGTGCCACTTCAAGAGTGCCACTGATTTCAATTGCTTTGCCAAAAGCCAGTGACTAAACAAATCAATTGGTGCAAGTGCAAGTGTTTATGAGTGTAACAACTGCACAAGGCCTTGATTACCTTATGTTGCATCCCGGGCAATCCTTTTTCACAAGTAATACAATAAGAATCGATCATTTTGGTGGAGCCTCATCATGAGTCACTTTTTCTGAGATGGGCTCTGTGGCATGTCCTTTCTGATTGACAAGCTTTTCTAGGTTGATTCAACCGGATTGAGTCAATGGGGTCTGGTTGATTCCTGCTTGAATCAACCATTCTGGTTGAATCAACCAGCATCAACTAGGAAATGGTTGAATCAAGAGGCTGGTTGATTCCTCAATGAATCAATTATATATACATAGATATTATATATGATACATAAATACAAATAAGGAGCCTCCAGACCTCCTTAAAAAATAAGGAGGTCAATAAGGAGGCCTGCAGAAAAATAAGGAGGCTTACACAAAAATAAGGAGGTCAATAAAAAGGCCTGCAGAAAAATAAGGAGGCTTACAAAAAAATAAGGAGGTCAATAAGGAGGCCTGCAGAAAAATAAGGAGGCTCACACAAAAATAAGGAGGCCTGTAGAAAAATAAGGAGGTTTACACAAAAATAAGGAGGTCAATAAGGAGGCCTGCAGAAAAATAAGGAGGCTTACAAAAAAATAAGGAGGCCTGCAGAAAATAAGGAGGTCCTTAAAATGCCTTGCAGAAAATAAGGAGGTATTAAAGGAGGGTCCGTTAGGGAAATTAACGGGGGTTCTTATCTCATTCAATGAGGTCCTTAAAGTTTAAGGAGGTCTAAACCCTCCTTAAAAGGGGGGGGACTCCAGTAGGGCGATGGGTGTTTCAACCATTTTTATTTCTTTTGCCTCTAGAGCCCCTAGGAAGCTATTCTTCTCAATTGTCATGGCTTGCCACCAATCTCTAGGCAGCTCTCTGTGTATTGCTTGAGGAGTATTGGGAAACAGTGTTCCATGCATGCCATATGGCAAGCAGGACAGGTGACATGCATACATGCCTCCTTCAAGAGGAGAAATAGCTTGAATGTGACTTATGCTGAGCGTGACTTATACTATAGAGGTACAGCGAGTTAGTTCTAGTTGAGGCACTTCAGCATCTTAAGACAAGCTTTTTACTTTAGTAGGTTCAATTGGAAGCTCGCAAGTTAGAAAAGAAAAAAGAAAAGAAACACTACGTAGGCAGAGAAAACTCTCCCTACATCAATTAAGGAAAAGGAGACACATTGGCTCCGAAGAGCCGTGAGTACCCTCCACCACAAAGTTTTAGAACAATAAGTGTTAATGAGGGTCTGGAGCAAGTCGGCACAAGTTGACTCGGCAACGTTGCCAAGTAGTGGTGCCACTTCAAGAGTGCCACTGATTTCAATTGCTTTGCCAAAAGCCAGTGGCTAAGCAAACCAATTGGTGCAAGTGTTTATAAGTGTAACAATCATATAAGGCCTTCGATTACCTTCTGTTGCATCCCGGGCAATGCCTTTTCATAAGTATTACAATGAATCTATCGTTTTGGTGGAGCCTCATCATGAGTCACTTTTTTTGAGATGGGCTCAGAGCCTATCAGAGTCCACCAGAGTCTGTGACATATCCTTTCTAATTGACAAACTTTTTTTAATTGATTTAGTTTAACACATGGAACCTCTTTAATGCAGCTCAACTGCCCTGGTACTTAGGCGTGCCAGTTGTATCAATATAATCTTTTCCCTTCCCCACCTTTCATTCATAAATCATGGCCATCCATAAATGATAATCCAAGTAATCAAACTTTACATATACTGATAATGGTAATGTTTTGTTTGCAAATCACCAGTGGCATGTACATTACCACTGCAGTCACTCCAGTGCAGTGGTAGATTACAAGTTATAATACATCAAGAAGTAAAGGGTCGTCCTATTCAATCTTCAGTATTTGTTTGTGTGAATTTGTCAGAAAAGTGAAAAATGATAGCAAAAATCCATTAAAAATTGTGCAGGGGATGATGAAGTATGGTTGATAACGCTAATTGAAAAACGCTAAGTGAGACAGTTTGCCTACAAAGGGGGGGTTGTCTTTATAGAATTGACTTTTCCCCTCGCATGTACGTTGGGCATTTTGGTCCTGTAAATTCATTGAAAGTTTTATTTTAAAGTATAATTGGGTCTGCAGGTATAAAAAAGGTCGTCGCCAGACATTTCTGTCGCAGGTCTTTCATTACACGGCAACGCTGTAGTGCACATAACATTTATTCAGCGATGGGTACCCAAGGAATAAGCCACAATTTTCAAGCGCTGGGCCCGGGCATCGTCACGACATGCCAGGGCTCCTGTCCCCCCGCCCTGGTCATCCCTCCTCCTATGTGTGATCCGGGTGTCTGTAGGAGATATATCTATCGCTTGAAGGTCTTGCTGGGGGAGCGGTTGAGCAGGGAATGAACGCGCAAAGGTGAGTTGTTTGACCAGCCTGCATGGGCGTGCAGCATCACCCACAGCCTCAGGGCTGCCTTGATCCTGGCACGTATGGTCTTGCGTAATTGGTTGGAGCACAAGGGGATGGGGGGTGACGGCACAGGGTTGGAGCAGGCTTGCCGGGGCAGGGGGATTGACTCGGGATGTCTGTCGCGGTGCCCCCCCCTGGGCAGCATGAAGGAAATGGAGGCGAGGATGAGGAGTACGGGCAGCATCCCACGCAAAGTTGTCCGTGCCATGAAGTGATGAGGTGTCCCGCAGGTCTAGGTGTTCCAGCTCCCCTGATGTTGAGCCCATGCTTTACCAGCCGAATCACAGCTCCATGGATTTGTGTTACATGTCTTTGGCTGTACTGTGTGGCTTCAGGGGCTCAATACAATCACCAATGAACAACCCACATCCACAGCTGGCTGTGCGCCATCACACAGAAGGTCCAGTGGGGAGGTGGCATCAACTGGGCAGACAGTGCCACCCCTGACACCAGCAAAGTCCCCTGTCTCTGTGCTTTACAGGGAATGTGCAGCGGTAAGTGCCTGGAACATAGTGCTTGGGAATGTATGATGGGCAGTCATCTCCCGCTGTGAACAATGGAGGACATTTGTGTTCTGATGTATCTTTTGGATTTTGGGATGCCTAGGGCATGATGATTGATTGCCAGTCCCAGGCTGAGTTAGTAAGGATTGCTATGCTTTTGTGTGTCAGAAGTATCTTGCAGGAGTACTTGCGCATGTTGCATGAATGCCAAAGGAACAGTGTGGCCCTTCTTACCCGCACCTCGCTTAGTGTTCCACGAAGCATCATTACAATTAATCCATCCAAAGTATTCATTGGAGGCATGGAAAGCATTCAGGTATTGAAAGGTGTACACATGATTGAATGGGAAGGCAACCGCTTTTTGCATGTTGCTGAATACATGATGGATTTTAGTGGCTTTGCTAAGCAAAAACACTTTTGTGCGTGTTGCAGAAGATTGTGGGGCTAGCCATCTCAAAACTTATGGAGGCACAGTCAGGGTCTACCATATCGTCCACGGTGGTTGGTTGATGGTTGGTGGTCTTGGCAGCTGTGGAGGCCGAGGAGAGGGGAGCGACTTGGACAGAAGTCCACTCTTGTGGTAAGTAAGTTTGTGTGCTTGAGCTAGATGTGCTTCCATGGTTTTACTTTGCATGTTGTGCGTATTTTGTTACGCACTAGGTGCTAGGGCAGCTATACGGTCTCCGGAGTAAATGCAGCCTGCTTTCCTTCGCTTTGAGTAGCCACTACATTCCTCTGTGCACATTTGTTCCTTGTATCAGGTGTGAAAGAGGTGATACTTAGTGCATGCATGCGAGAGTGAGTGTGAGTGTGTGGGGCATGGTTGTATTGGTGATATTTGTGGCACGTGACGTGAATGCCCTCCTCATCTTTCATATGCTGCCCTACTCTCTTATCGGTGCCCTCTCTCTTTACTGCCTACAAAGGTATTCAGTGCGTTGGTTGAGCAAGTCATTGAATTGCACAAACATTAGAGCTGATGCTACTTTACAGTCAAGTGGCAGGTGTGCTTTCTTTGCGCAATCATGGCACTTGATAAAGGACCGTCATTATCACTTGCATATCTGTGTGCATGTGTGAATGAAGGCCTTTCATACTGCCCGCTGACCTTACCCGTCCACACCTGCCTCCTTGCTCACAGTGGGAGACCTACCTATCAGCCGCATTCCTCAGGGTCAAAGATCCATTTGACAACCTGCCGTTTTTGCTTTGTGTGGCACAGACCTTCGGCGGGCAGGTCAACTTGCAGGCAATGCAGGTCGTTGACATGCTGGTCTTAACTTTTAAGGCACTGGCTTTCACGGCATTGGTGGTGAGTTCAAGTGGAGCAAACTGCCTGTGTTTATTTGTGTTTGGGATTGCGTCATGGGTTAGATGTAAAAATGGGAAGAGGGCCTTGGCACAGAGTAGGTATGTGTTTTACGGCGGCATCGGATTGTTTAAATAAAAGGAACATGTTGCCTTGACTTCATGGTTTTGTATGTGAGGTTTTGCGCTCGCTTTTGCAGGGACGGCGTATCATTTGGATTCTTTCAAGGCAGCAGTATTCACTGCTTGTGCATCACGCGAGGGAGAAAAGCTAGAAATTTCTAAGGTGCACAGGTAACAAAGAACTAACCTTGATGCTCTGCTCTCTCTTGTCTGTGTGAATGCAGGTTAAAATGCATCTCATCGACCCCTTCCAAGAGAAGCAGCAAGGCCAACAGCGCGAGCCTTGATAGGGGGAAATGATGGAGCAGCATGAAGCTGAGGTGGCTGCATTTGAAGGGAGTGAAATCCGTGAGAGTGGAAGGGAAGAATGCTACATCCTAATTCCTTGATTTGGATGCTCATATGAAGGGAGAGTGATTGAAAGTTTGCTGTATGGATTGTGCATCGAGTATTGAGCTGCGCACTAGTTTTCGGCTGGGTTTGGCATGCTGCATGCTCCTTATAGATCATTACCTTAAAACATTTAGGCTGGGTCTTTCTTGCATGCATGCAACTTTGGCATGGCGCGGTCCTGTATGCCATGCAACTCTGTTGGACAACATGTAGGGCTTGCTATGTCATCTTGCAAGGCTGGATTCTAATTGTTTGACTTCTATTGCTTTACGCCTATTTGGCCATTACATGCTTGATGTTCAAGCACTTGATAGCCACTTGTTTCAACAGAAAAAACAACCAGTCTTGAGCACCACTTGATTCAAGAGCAAATCAACCACGGTTGAAACAACCAAATCCAACTTGAGGCCCGGGTGGAATCAACTGCATTGAATCAACCAACTGGATTGAAAGCTAGTTGTTTCAACCAGAAAACAACCACTCTTGAACACCACTTGATTCAAGAGCAAATCAACCACGTTTGAATCAACCAAATCCAACTCGAGGCCTGGGTGGAATCAACAGCATTGAATCAACCAACTGGATTGAAAGCTAGTTGTTTCAACCAGAAAACGACCACTCTTGAACACCACTTGATTCAAGAGCAAATCAACCACAGTTGAATCAACCAAATCCAATTCGAGGCCCGAGTGGATTTAACTATGGTTGAATCAATCATCCTCATTGATCAGCAGTTGAACCAACCAGAATCAACTATAGTTGAATCAACCATTTTTCCCATTGAATCAATGAGAAATCAACCGTAGTTGAATCAACCATTTTCTACACGAGGCCCGGGCTGTTTCAACCGGCTTTTTTCTGGTTGATTCAAGCCGTAATCAACAGTTACAACTTTTCCGACGAAGAGTTATTATGATTACCTATATGTGGATAGGTAGGATTGCTAAATATTTGTTGTCTGTCAGAGGGGAGGCGTTGGCACGTTTTGAATCCAGGCACGTCTTGGTGGTGGATGAGGTTCTCTTTCCGTCTTTTTTCCCCATACTATTCAGAGACCAACAACCATACTTAAACACCATCAGGCATGCATTCTATTTTCAAGGGACTTTGAGTCTGGGGTTGCTAGGCGCGCGGTGGTGGAGAGCAGGAGAACTTTTCCTTGAAGGAGAGTTGGGCATCCAGGAGCACAGCGGACAACCCTCTAAGTCCTCATTAGCTCTGTTCTGAGTTTCTCGTAGGCCACCTGCATCTAGTTAAGGTTCGAGGAACCTTCCATGTAACCCTTGCTAGCTTGCTAGTTGCGGAATTTTGGCTTCATGCACGAGGCCTTTTGGCTTGCGTTGTCTTTTCTTAATTTTGTTTACTTTTTCCTTATCTTCAAGCAAGTTGCAAGGAGTGCCTGGCTCGTAAAATGGCTGTGAGGAACGTGTCTGCTTACCACTAAAATCTTGTAGTGATTGGAAAGGTAAGTAAAGAGTTATATGGCTGTACCGGCCTGGTGTCCTGCATTGAACGCAGCTTGGCTAAATCCTAAAAGAGATGCCTGTGACCAAGCCAAAGAATCCTAAGAACGTGCACTAGAGAAGAGAACAGCTAACATTCTGCTTTAAGTCTGCGATTGGTGATTCGAGTGAGAATACTTCCAGTAAATGAGTGAGCATTGAGGCCTGCGTTAATTAAGGAGAAGAAGAAATAACGGCACAGAGAGCTGTGAGTCCCCTTCTAAGAAAAAAGGAATGCTTCCAGAGCTGACAACTCCCCTACATCGCTGGATATGTTCTTCCCCAATTTGCTTTCTCAGATCTAACCATGCCAACCATCAGTATTCCACAAAACATCATGTTCACAAAAAAAATGATGAAAATGGATTCCATAAAACATCATGTTTACAAAAATGATGAAAATGATGAAAATGGGACCCCACATCACTCTACTGGCTTGAGATAATTAAAAAAGGGTCCACAGCTCCAACCTGGGACTTACTCCCAAAACTTTATTGTTTGTGACCTCCATACACATTTGTAACATCCTGCATATCCAAGAAAAAAGAAAAAGGAGGTCAGAAATTTACCATTTTGGCACCCCTTGTGCTGGATTTTTTTTTAGGGAAATGGCTGAAATCCTGTATCTCATCAACCATGTAGTCTTTTCTCCATTCTTCCAAAACATCATTCTGTTAATGCAAGGGCAACCGATCACTAAAAATCACCTAATTTGGTGCAGTGGGTGGTCGGGAATGGAGATTTGGTGGTCAACAAGTAGGGTTCACGCTGCGGCTTATTTGACAGGTACGCCCAAATCTGAGACAGTTGAGCTCTAGAGCAAAGACAGACAAATATTTTGCAAGTAAAATTAAGTGTCCCAGAATTGGGCGTGGTTAAGCATGCAAACTATGCCTATCTTTGGGGAAAGTAGTCCACCTCTGCTATCTTCTTGTTTCTCTGTCATTTTTTAACTATTTGTAAGCACCCGATCAGATCCACTTAAAAGTTCTTCAAACTTATCTCTCAGGTCAGCAAAGTAGAGGGGCAAGCTGAATTGGATTGCTGAAGGTTTTCTGCGTATGTCTATGGCAAGGATTATAAGCTACTCTTTGAAGGTCGACCATCATCCTGAGTTGAATAGCCCACCAAGCTTAAATCCCCACTTTTGCATCAAGGCTCTCCAGCAAAGGGGACCCACCTCAGGCTAAGGTGCACCCATGCACGCAGCCTTGTTGGCTTGTGTAGCCTTTCTTACTTGCCTCCATATTTCAAAGCAAGTCAGTAAGGTAAAAGTCTGTGTCTAAGGCATCTGCAGATGCTGAAATATTTGTAAGATGAAGACACACTATATATTCTTTTTACGAGCATTGAAAACCCACAATAGTGTACATCTACCTGTCTTAAAGGTGAGAGAACAATATTTGAAGCTTGTGAAGAAAGCATCCAAAAAGAGAATGAAAGAAAAAATACACGAGGATCGAGGCTTCTAAACCTGCGTAGACTTTTCTTTGTTTCTTTTCTTTTTTCTTTTCCTCAACGTAGGCAGACCTCTGTAGCGTTATTGATTAGCACTCCCATACCAGATCACATTGGAAGCCAATCTTTCAATTCAAAGAAACATCATTTTTCCAAAGGAGGTTAGTACTTTTATTCTTCAATGCCTGCCTTCAATGGCATGCGCAAGCGCAGCATCAAATGCCGACAGTGCTTCGTCCACCTCATTTGGAGACACAGTAAGTGGGGGCAGGAAGCGCACAATTTCTCGAGGTCCAGCGGTCATGAGTAGGACATTCTGCTTAGCAGCAGACCGTACCACAGCCTGTGTGCAAACAACCCAGGGATACAAAACTCGGTAAGAAAAAACTCGGATGGATGACTCATCTCGGAGATCAAGTAGTGCACCTGTCATAGATCAGGATGTGAAGCAAGTGCTTGCTCCAGAGGCATCACAAGTGCACACATGGATGCATCGGTTGGAAGTGAAATCGTCCCATTGTTGAGAGCGGCAACTTCCTCTTGCGGGAGACAGGCTGTCTCAGATCAATTGAGGATACATCCAGCAATAGAATCTGCTTACTGCTGCAAGACCAGGCGGAGGCAATCCATCAAGCCCTGCCAATGGATGCCCCAGCTCCACGCCGACCATTAAACCTCGTCCTCGCACATCTATGATGGACTTCTGGCGGCTGGCAATGTCAACCAAGCCTGCGTCAAGCACATGAACACCTGGCTGTGACAAGAGACGGAGGCCTCAAATAAAACACAACATTCCATCCTGTAGAAGGAATGCAAGCTCCCAAAGCATCAAGCAATAGGTGAGACCTAAGCTGTGGGTAAGAGGAGTTCCAGGTGCTATGTATGCTGTTTGCACAATTCATACGATGCTGTTGGTCACGCTTTTCAAATGAAGGCTTTCTGCATGCGTGAGGCACCTTGCATGAGCTGGTTGCCTCTTTGCTTTGCATTCTCCAATAAACCCTCCTCAATGATGGTGTCAATGGTGGCTGTTGCTGCTGCCAGGCACACAGCATTACCGCCGTATGTACCTCCCTGTATGGGCACAAAAAGAGGAGGAAAGGATTTGGTGATTGGACAATGCCACAGATCTTCCACACAACAGAGTTAAGCATCTTTCCTGGTGACAATCAAAGCAGGAGGATGTTGCAAGCAAGCTTGCCACCCTATGTTTAGATTTCCATATAAACATGTGCAGGTAATGAAGGTACAAGCACAAGCACAAGCACATGCACTAAAGCACACGCGCAAGTGCACACCCGCCCCCCCCCCCTCCACCCACACCCACACCCACACCCACCAGGGTGCCCGGAGCTAGACCTTCAAACACAGAGGGCTTGGCAGCAATGCCTGCTACGGGGTAGCCACTTGCAATTCCCTGTGATCGCAGGCAAAAAATGGATCGAAAGGCATCCTTCTGCCGCATTAAAACGCACAGAGGTTCTGTCTACTTGCGTAACAGGTGCAAAAAGACCATAATAATCATCGAATGTGGCCTGTAGCGGGCAATTCATGAAGGGGCCATTTGCCTTCTTGAGAGAAACATAGCAGGCCCTAATAAGCAGCATGAGACAAATGGCAGGCGTGGCAGCAGCATGACAAAGCAGCACGACATTACAGCCGCGTGAACAAATGGCAGGCGTGGCAGCAGCATGACAAAGCAGCACGACATTTCAGTAGCATGAGACAAATAGCAGGCATAACAGCAGCATGGGAATGCAGCATGCTATTGCAATAGCATGAGACAAACAGCAGTTACAGCAGCAGCATGAGACTATAGCAGGCCCTGGCCAAGCAGCAGAATGGACAAGTTAATGGGGCTACGCACGACTCCCAATTCACCTTAGCAAACACCATGATATCCGCCTCTGGCTTATCATACAGGGCATGACTCCACCATACGCCTGTACGGCCCGCCCCTGCTTGCACCTGAGAGATTGCAGGCAAGCAATCGGCACAGCACTTCACAATTGCAATCGGCACAGCACTTCACAATTGCATGATTCAAGGTCAGCTTCAGAGTCAGCAAGCGCAAGAAGGGAAAACAGCACTGCATCACTGCTATCTTCGAAGACCTGTATTCACTGAGCTCTGAAGCCTTGTATTCCTTTGAAAGAAAAGAAAAAGAAAAAGAAAAACCACGTAGGCAGAGGAGACTC
Organism: Dunaliella primolecta; assembly: GCA_914767535.2. NCBI lineage: Eukaryota > Viridiplantae > Chlorophyta > Chlorophyceae > Chlamydomonadales > Dunaliellaceae > Dunaliella > Dunaliella primolecta. The sequence continues at coordinate 2,646,664 of OU611760.1, read as the reverse complement.
CACCTACATCAATTAAAGAAAAGTATTCCTTTGAATCTATCCTTTGAACTTGGCATTTGTGAAATGGACAATTTTGATAAAACAGCAAGTGCATGTTATCTCATATGCGCACCTCATCCAAGATCAGTAGCATGCCGTGCTTGTCACACAACTTCCTCAGTCCCATGAGAAACCCTGGGGGTGGGGTATAAATGCCACCCTCTCCAAGAATGGGTTCGACAATGATTGCAGCAGTTTCCTGAGGTCATACCAAGAAAGGGTGTTAGCTATGACAGGAAGATAAACACAAAGGAGCCTGAGTTCATCAAAGCCGCTCAAGATGCAGATGAAGATAGCGCCCACATTGCTTTCACATTTGGTGACAAGAAACTGGCATCAAGGTCAAAAACAATTCACCTGGGGTGCTGTTTGCATCTTGAGCATCCATTGTACAGCCTGCATTCACATAAAACGAGCAGGCAGATTATCTGGAGAATAATCGGACATTTGTGCACAAGAAACCAAAAATCTAGGGCCACAGCGGGGGTGCTGAAAAGACACTCAGTACAGGGGAAAATGCTGCTTACAGACCTTGAACGCTTTGTGGGAGAAGCTGCATGCATGCACCTGTTGCGCTAACCTAGAATCTGGGTGATCAAACGGGATACAAGGGATGCAAGGGCTGCTGCGTGAACTGTTACCTCAAGCGGGCCATTGCAGCAGGTCCTTGGCTTGATCATTGTGTGCTGAGTATCAGGGGGAAGGGGATACTCTTGGTCGCCGCTGGCCTGTTGCACAAGCATCCATCTTAGAATGTTCAGTGCAATGTGTGCACATTACACTTAAAATTTAGGCAAACTCTTAGTGAACAGCTGCACACCATTTGCGGGTCATTTATTTGGAGTGCAAGTGTGATGTTGCTGGCGCCTTGTCAGACGCATATGCATGCGAGTCCATGCAGTCCTTTGCTAGATTAATTGCACTTCTGGCAAGACAATCAGGATGCATGAAGCCAGTGTAAACATTGTTTACTAAACATAGCCATATACAGGTAAATACAGAACCCATCTGCCACAAGCACTGTCATTCAAGTGATGCTAATATGTGCCCCTGCATTAAAAAATGGATTTTGTGCAAAAGAAGCATGCAGAGAATCCCCACATCTGTGATCCTGTATGCTGAAATGAAAAAATATGAGGACCCACCTTGCAATGCAGACAAGCAGGATAGGGGGCAATAAACACACCAGGCATCACAGGCCCGAAGCCTTGGCGGTAAATCGTCTTGCTGCACACAAGTGCAAGGGAAGATGGGCATCAATGCAGCAGAGGTCATGCTGTGTAAAGCACTTGGAAGAAAGCGATGTACCCGTGCATGCTCCAAAGTAATGATTTTAAATCGTCAGAGGTGCTTGCCAAAGTCAGCAACAGGTTTCAGAGGACAGGCTTCTTAAAGAACAACTAACCCCATGTGCAAGTTTTGCAAAGCAGAGCCACACACTGTGGCCTTCCTCTTGGGGATCTGCTGCAGATATGTATCCTCCACTCTTTTCAGCCTGAGCCTAGTCGCATATACTCTGTAAATTTGAGTAAAGTGGCAGCATGCAATAAGGATAAGTAACCTCAATAGCCGGCTAGCTAGGGTGAGGGTCCAGGCTCTTACCTGCTGGTGCATGCCATCGCTCCATAAGTCCTTCCATGAAAGCCTCCCTGCAATTTCAAAAGACATCAAATTATATTTGAGCCTTCTTTCCATAAAATCGCCCACGTCCTCGCTTCAAGCAGCCCGCACCTCAAATGCAATAATGTTGGGTTTTCCTGTGTGCCCACGAGCAACCTTGATGGCATTGTCTACAGCCTCTGACCCTCTGGGAGCATATGTGTTCACATGGTTCAAAGTTTGAATAACGTGCAGGGCCAAGCATCATTCAAGAATGTCAGGGCCAAGCATCGTTAGAAGAATGTCAAACCCAAGCTTTGTTTGAGGAATGTCAGGCCAAGCATCGCCTCCAGCTGATCTATTACCCATGACAACACTCACGAGTTCGTGAAGAAAAATTTGTTGAGCATATTTCCTGGATGGTTCACACTCGGCATGATCTGGAGAAGGCGATCAATCAAATGGACACCTGTGTGCGGTATGGATATCAAGTTTGTAACTCTGCATGCATGTGGCTTCAAGCGCACAGGCAATATGAGTGATGGAGACAAGGTTGATCATGCCTGGGACACAGAGAAAACATAAGTGGTACCATCACCTGGTTCGTGGGCTCCAAAAATGTTTTGCTGAGCGTGCACCTGGAAAGCATGGAGTCTTTCTTATCATGGTCTTTGTTTCATTTACACTTCAAAGCGGATTGCTTTTGCCCCCATCTATATATAAATGGAAACTGCAAATAATAATCAATTGTGTACATCAACAGAAAGTAAAGTGGACTTACCAGCTTTGCTGCTTGCGCTTGTACAGCAGAGACAATGCGTGGGTGGCAATGGCCAGTGGATACAACACCAATGCCTGTGCGGGCTCGTACAGGCAGCCAAAGACATGCCTGCTAAGGCTTTTTCTGTAAATAGTAGCAAGGCATTTCAAGCAGCTTTGGGGCAAATCCGCACCACTTGTGAAATCCAGGAATGAATCTCCTCCAGCAGTGTGCACATGGGTTCCTTTCGCCGATACAGCCACTATGTCCTGCAGCAAATCCGAACCCAGTATCAAGCAACTTAATTAAATGCGGTGCTGGTAGTGAACAAGGGTGGGCCTCGGAGCATCAACAAACCACAGCCCGTTCAGGAATTGATCAATGAAGAAGAGGAGGCAGTGTAATGAGCTCTTCCTCTTTTGCTGCCTCAACAGAACATCACGTGAAGAGCCGCTCGTGGAATTCACATGCAAGGCAAAGTTCACACATTCAGTGGTAGAGTTTGTACACTCGGTGAGGGACATCCGCCAAAGGCCAATGCCAATCTAGATCCCCTTGGTAGACACACATTTAAGTGGCTGACAGCTGGAGGAGTGTGGCTGTAGAAAGCTGCCAGGGCTGCATGCACATCTCCCGCCTGGAGCAGTGAAGTGAGCAGCCTGCCTGGTGGCATGCCAGATTACGTTGAGATTGCTGGAATCGTCTTTTTGAAAAGTAGAGAATCTAATGGGTACAGGATTTATTTCTATGAGTTATATTAAGGAACCCTGAAGGCATTGGTCTGACATGTTCACAACCGGAAAAAAGAGACAGTATTCAGGTGAAGTTTCAATTGTCCTTTTTTTCATGGGAGAAGCTGTAAATCATCATGAAGATCGGTGAACTCAGACACTACTTCATTCTTCACGATTGCCACATGTGTGTGCCTGAGCAAGAATTTGATATGAATGTATAATGAATTAGGTAAATTATTTTCGGCCAGAATCGTTACGAGCACATCGTTCAACCACCCATTCATCATCCATCCATCCGTGTTCAAAACATTCATGTTAACAAGGCAATCCATGAGAATAACCTGTTTATAAAGCAATAGGAGACAGCCCTTTCTCCTCCAATTCCCCTTTCTAGGGTTTGTGGAAGGATGTCCAGGGTGGGTGTGAAATCTCTCTGTCTTAGGAACAAGCACATCATCATGCTCCTGGCACATGCCATCCTTGCTCTTTTCAGCTGCAGTAGTCATTTCAGTGCTGATTTGCTTTGTGTGGTGACGCAAGCATCAATCAGAACAACACCTATGAGAAAATCGACACATATTTGCATCGCTGCCTTGTTGCCAACGAATCATTCCTCCTGCATAAGAGAAGTGTAAAGTTGAGTTTGTATGCGCTTAACTGTGTCATTGCATGTGCTCTTTGTGGCAAAATTGGCAGGATGACAGTAGCAGCGGTAGCAGAGACAGAGAGGGACCAGCCCGTTTGGAGAGTATAAACGAGGGCTCAACAGCCATGAGTGATGATATTCAGATGGAGGGCGACACTGATGACACTGAAGAAGAGCAAGAGTTCATCAATGAGGAGGATGAAGATCTGGACGAGGCAAGTGAAAAGGCAGAACACACATATACATCTGATGTGTATTACATCAATCAAGCAGGCACAGAATGTTGTTAGAGTACCTGCAGGTGGGAATGAGTATCACGTGTAAGAAAGTTTTCTCAAACCCAGCATTCGTGCCAGTCCTATCACAAGAGTGAACTGGTATTGGAGAGGAAAACAGTGTGAACAAGGAAGCAAATGGATTAACCAGTTGATGTCAGCAAGTATTATAGGAGTGATTTCCTTAAAACCTGCCTTCTGCCAGACCTATCCAATTGCAGGCTTTCTGGCGTCCATAATGAAGTGCAACCCATGCAATCTGTTATTGATGGCAAGCGCGCGAAGCAGGAGAGGCTCTGTGGCAAATTTTCACAAAGCATTTTCCTCATCTTATTGTACGTGCCCATGGGCTGCAGGTCACGCCAGCAGGCCTGTTCACGTGGCTTCTGGGCACCAGGAGTACCCAAGGCATGCAAAGCAGCCTAGCCTCGAAGTTCAGGAAGCTGGAAGATGTGGTCGTGCTCCCACTGCAGGTAAGCTTTGTGTGCGGCGCGGTAACAGGAAAAGAGGGGGGTCTGATCAGAGTGGTCAGGGACTACATCCTGTCTACATTGCGTGCCTGCTGTGCCACAATGTTCTGCTTTCCGCCCAGTTTGCTATATTGCCCTCATTGTGCCACTTTATGCCCGTCACATTGTGCATTTGTTCATTGGCGGCGCTAAGCCTTTTTCTTGTTGCAGCCGGACAGCACGCAAGCGCCAGCTTGTTTATTTAGAAAACAGGCCGAACTTGCTGACATTCGAACACTGGTTGCAGGCTTGCATTCTTCAGATCACGCACATGCTTGAGTAGAAGGACCTGGCGCAAGAGGTGAACCTGAGGTCATACTCTTGAACATACGTACAAGGTCATACTCATGAACAAGAGGTCAAACTTGTATCATTCTCATGAATGTAGGAGGACTTGGCACAAGAGGTCAACTTGCGCACATCGGCCGTTAACAAGAGGAAGCCCTGTGATGCGGTGAGGGGGGGTATTAGGAGTGTCTCACACACAAGGAACGGATCAGAACAGAAGTCGAAGCGAGCACATACATGCTGTACAACCCCTTCAATGCACGACATTGTAATGTAGAGCACATACATGCTGCACAACCTCTTCAATGCACGATATTGTAGTGTAGAACTTGATAGGCGGTTTTGTTGCCTGAATCCCCTAACCAGGACCTCTGTTGAGGCTTTCAGGGTTCCACTTTCAATTTTCATCCCCTCGTCCTGTGTTTGCTTGGTGTTTTGTTAGTTATCAATGGGCCAACATCGCGGAACGCCATTATGGCGCAAAAGATGTCAATCTTCTAGCAGCTGAAAGCAGATCGAAGACTTGCAAGCCAAATGATTTGGAAATCAAGATAGGTCAAGTCCTCATTCTCTGAATTGGATGCCTCTGTAGCCGAGCCTGGACCAGGGTCTGGACATTGGTAACGCAAGAGTGAGACATCCGGGACCAAAGACTACTGGAGTCCAGGTAGAGGGTGATTATTATCTTATCAAATCTAGTTGGAACGCTATTCGTGTAAGAAAGTGCAAATCTTGCCTTGGACCTGGAATCCAGGAAGGGCGGTGCGTGTGTTGCAGCAGAGGCTGAGAGCTTTCTTTCGCGGAAGGCTTATAACAAGATGTGTACATGAAATTTGGTGAGCTTTTGTTTGCTTGTTCACCCCCTTGGCATGGTTCCTACATTGACTGCCATGAATGTGTTTTGAAGTTGCAAACCCTTAAAGCGTAAGCTCGGACCCCAGCAAATCCCCTAATTATTTGTTCTGATTCGTGGCATTGCAGCTCAGTTTGTAAGTTTGGAGGGAGGCTTTCACAGTGCTGCAACACACTCGTTGCTCTTGTTACGCCCGTGCTGTGTTGCAGGACCAAGGTGTCCTTCCTCCTCCTTCGGAAGCGGCCCAGGCGGCAGCGGCAGCAGGGGGCGTGGGTATCAAGGGCTTGGGGCATGCTGCACCTGAGCAGACCGTCAACATTCAAGGGCGCAAGAGAAGCATAGCTTCAGAACCTGATGGCCTGATTGAGCAACAGCAGCATGGTCCTTGTGGCAGTGCAGGAGGCACACATGGCAGTGGGAGAAGTAGCAACGCATGCACAGGGTCCACCCGCAGCAGCACTAGGCTCCAAGCTCAGAGGGAGAGGCAGCAGGTGAGCTTTCCATTCCATGTACTGGTCATGCAATGTAATGCAATGCTCAGAGGGAGAGCGCAGTAGGTGGGTTTGCTACGCAGTAATGTCACCTGCATGAGTGTGTTGCGCACATGCTGTTCAACAGGCAGGCAGGTGGTTTAGGTTGGCTGGCTGTGTCCGGAAGCTAGGAAGTACTGACAAATATATATGAGTTGATGAAAAAAATATATATTTGTAAGTTGATAAGTATTGATAAGTGGGTATTGATAAGTATGATATTTCAGCTGATCGTGGGATATGAGCATTTCATTCTTCGAAAGTGGTGCAAAAGGAAGCAAGTGTCTGGTAAGAGCATGCAGTCCACCACGCTGTGCAATAGGAAGGAGCACAGAGAATGCTGAGTCTGCTTTACACTTACAGTGTGAATGCTCTCCACAAGCTTGAATGCTCTCCCACAAAATAGGACGGAGGGTTCCATGCTGTGCATGCACAGTCCCCTTGTTCCTCTCCATTCTGCCTGTGCATGCTTGCATACAGGATGGGTTCCATTTAAAGGTACATGAGCGTATGAAATTGGGTGACCTAAATGTCATAAGCTTAGAGCCTCACGTGTGCACATGCATTGCCAAAAAGGGCAACGCTCAAGGTTTACATCCTCTAGATTGCCCTAGATATTATACGCTCATGTCCGTACTTGAGCCTGTACTAGATATTATACGCTCATATCCATACTAGAGCCTGCTTGCAACACCCTGAATTCTTGGCCAAGCTGAGGCTTCAGTCTTGCCTGGGCTAAGTGTTTCAGTATGAGTCAGTGGGGGTCGAAGTTGCATGCTATTGGTGATGTGCGCCCGCAGGCGCTTGGCTCCGTGGCGTCCCTGCTGCTGCTCATGTGTCGCTGGTGTGCTCGGGCCTTTTTGATGTACCTGCAGGTGCTTTTTGCAAACTAGATAGGCAGTCAGTTACTTTTGCTCACTGGTGTCTGAGAGTAGTCGAGGTACGAGTGGAGCAGTGGTGCTAAACAGTCTGATGCTTGTGTAGGAGAGTGCTTGGGGTGTGAGTGCTTAGGCGATGCCCTCTCGTTGGCTTGGCGTGCCGTTCCGGTGTGCTCGGTGTGTTTGTCTTTCCCTCCCTCTTTTGCTCAATCTGCTCAGCCCTCCGCGCTGGATTTCGATTTTTTTAAATTGCACTCACTCCTGGCCAAAACCTGGCTAACTCCTTCCCAACTCCTGGCCAACTCCTAGCCAACGCTGGCAGTGCTCTGTTCTTCTCGGTGCCATTGCCTATCCATATAGCTTTGGTGCAATTATGTGCCTATGGTAATGGCTCACCATGCGGTGTGTGCATGATTAAAATGAGGAGCTGGCCAATTCAGTTTGTACATGTGCTACCTCACTTCTGCAAAACAACTCGTTTTTCCTGCGATGCAGCAGGAAAACGCGCCGCGCTACTTATTACAGTGTGTGTTTTGCAGGATCGATCAGCCTTTTCCATATGCATGCCCCCTTGAATGCTGTGCGCATGTGGCAGGCAGCAACAGGATGTGTGCAAAATCCAGAGGCAAGCAAGGGCACCTCAAGATCAGATCAGGGATCCACCAAAGATGGACAAGCAAGCAGCTCCTGCCAGATCCCCTCAGGTACACGTATGCAACAAGCACGAGCCTGCGCTACACTTGCACAAATTTGCGCTTGCACAAGTCTGTGCTGCACTCTGTATTGTCACTCAAAAGCCTGTAGTAAAGGGATGCTGGCAACACACGTATGTTTCCATGGGCAGCGGGTGGTTAGCATTGACTACTTGCATTTGACCACCCTTTGAATGTCCTTGGGAGCATCCCCGAGAGCGCGATTGCACTCTTTTTTTTATTTGTTTGCTTGCTTGCTAGCTAGCTTGATTGTTTGTTTGTTTGCTTGTCTGCCTGCTTATTCGTTTGCATTGCATTTGATTGAAATTTGTGCACCCGGTGCCAGAGAGCCCCTGCAATTCACCTGCCGCGCACATCGCACACCCATGTCCCTCGTGAGCTCAGGCACTGGTGAATCGTTGGGAGGGAGCCCATTACATAACTAGAGGCAGTTGAACCCATCAATGAGATGCACAAGCAACCAGAGCACCGCATTCGCCGATTCTCATGGTTGCATGTGTCCAATTCCAAGTCCTAGGGTCATCCAGGCCAAAACTCTTCGTCCTCATCATTATCAGGCGCATTTGCTTGCTCTCAGGGCTGGAGCAGGTCAATAATGGGGAGGCAGGGGCCTGTGCGCACCAAGGATCCCTTCTGTCCTCGAGTCTGCCCCCAGATGCTAGCGGATGGGTGATGCCCAACATAGCGCGCCTGCTCAGCAAGCGGGAGATGGGTCTGGGGGATGGTGGCTCCAGCTTCAGCAAGTGCGTGCATGCTTGGAGGGAGTTCCTCAAGACAAACAATGCAAAGAAGCTGTGCAGGGCTCCGGCTTCAGCAAGAGCATGCTTGACAACTGCAGCATGCTTAAATGGAAGAAGCCTGCCACAGTTGCAGAGGAGTGTGGCCGTTAAAAGAGCATATGCAACAAATGATGAGAGGAGTTGGGCCATGTTAGACGCTGTGTTTGTTGTTATGAGATCGTTAAATAATGGCTTCCACCTTAATTAGTACTTGCTGCACAGGATTTGGTTTGAAATCGAACCTCTTTTGCCACCGTCTAGCCGTTGTGGCATGCACAGGAGAGAGGATTTGTCAGAGCATGAATTTGGTCCTGATGATCGCATGTACTGTGTGTATGTCTGTATGCAGAGCTGGCTGTGTTATAGTCTTTTTTAAGAAGACATCATGCTTGCCCACAACTAGTTCTTAATGAATCCACATGCCTCTCCTATAGCATTGCTTCAACAGGCTTTTGGCAAGTGGAAACAGGCATGCTTCTATTACATCCCCTTTGCCTTGCCTGGATAATCCTGCCTTCATCTCAGACCCCTGACTGAAGTTGGTGGCACACGTTTTGGTCCTTTACTCACGAACTAAAGTACAAATTAATCCACCTTACAGGGCCTCATGCCGCCACTTACAGTGCCGATCTGGCAACCTTCCCACACAGCCAAAACGTCAGGTGAGCATTGATGTCCGTACAAGGTGCAGCGATGGCATTAAGGGACCGGACCCACGAGGGTGTAACACAAAAAAAACATAAATTGCCTGTGCTGAATAGAGCGGCTCTTTGCATCCTGGCAGCGTGGCCTATCAAACTGCTTTCAAATGGGAAGCCTATCAAACTGCTTTAGAATGGGAAGTGGATGAACGACCTCACTTTTTCACCAACTCTCACAGGTTGATGACATGGACAGCCGTGCATACATCGGCCAGTTTTCTGATATGGACGGCCGCTTCTTTGTGGCTGCCTACCAGGTGGGTGCATGCACTGAGCCTTGGTTTAAATTAATTGCATGCCTGTGTACTGTGCCTTGAGCTTCCTTACTTTGAGCATCTGCACTTTGACATTTTGAACTCCTCCTTCTCCAAGTGTGCATGCATTTAAACATCTTTTTCCGAGCTTGACGTGGCCAGGCTGGGAGCTTCAAAGCTTCAGTTAAACTGATGTTGCCTCATTCCAAAGCACCATGGATGAGATATTTATGTTTGTGCTACCTTGCCGTTCAGCTGTGGCATGAATCCCACCTGTCTAATGATCGTTGTCCATCCCAAAATTTGTTGTTAAACGCTCGACTCAGGGCAATCGCGTTGGTGCTTTTGTGCGTTTTGGGGAGGGGTATTAAGGTCTGAAGGAGATTGCCATTCATTTCCCCTCAAGTGTAAAGAGGTACCAGTCAGCGAAATGATATGGATTACCCAATTTGCGCGATGGATTATATAAAATGTACTAATTATGTCCCCCCCCCCCCCCGGGTGCAAAAAGCATGGCTTTGCAAGTAGGACTCAACCATGCATCCCTACAATGCATGTTTTACATTACTGCATGCACGCCAAGCACGCAGTGGCTCTTGCTTCCTGAATGCGCAAAAAACATCATTTGGGGATCTCCAAAAAGATGATAAAGGACCAATATGTACATTTTGCCGCCCTCCCTGCTGCACTCCTCCCCACTGCTACCACTGCTTTCTTCACCTATGCTGTCACGCTGCTACCACTGCAGCGCCACCGCTCTGCTGCTGCTTGCATGCCTGCGCGTGCTGACCTTGCTTTTAAAGCTTTCCCCTTAGGTTGCTGCTGTGAAGGGGGCTGCTGCAGGGAAGGCTGGTGCGAGGGGAGGGCTGCCAGGGGTTGTTATGGGCCCTTGACCATTCATGATCTGCGGCAGTCCTAAGACATATGGTCATTGCCGTATCCACACGCAACCGCACATCCTCAAAATCAATATTGGCTTTACGAGTACACAGTCACTGTGCATGGGCAAAAACATCGTCTTTGCACTTGTATACTTTTCTATGGTATGGCTGGTGTTAACTGAAGGATGGTCGGAATTACAAATAAGGGGCATTGTCGGGGAGGAACGCTTTCATGGTCAGGGATGGGTAGCCAAATCTCCTAATGTCACAATACAATCTGGATATCCTGAATGTTACAATTAGAATTTGGATTTCTTGAAAAGAAATGTGAGGGGAATTGATTTGGGATGAAGGTATTAATTCCTTGGCAGTGGAATGTCAATGGGGATCAGGGAGAAGCGCCTCTGTGTGTTGCAGTATGCTGGCGCTCAGATGGAGATGCTGAAGTGATGCAAGCAGGTAGCAGATGACCCATGGGATGGTGTGGTGGCGATGCATGAGTGTTAGCTATTGGTGCTGACTGCTGTCCAAGCACTCCATAATATGTACTATCGGGTGAAAATGGTCAGGTTGGGGCCAGCTGTGACCTCAGCACCAAGCTCACATGCCTCTTGAGCGGACAAAAAGCAAAAGTAGTTAGATGTTGGCGCCAGCTGTGACCTCAGCACCAAGCTCACATGCCTCTTGAGCGGACAAAAAGCAAAAGTAATTAGATGTTGGGGCCAGCTGTGACCCAAGCACCCAAGAAAAATTAGATGAGACAAGCCCCTAGAAGGCCGTGTCCATTAAGGAAAGGTTACCTGAAAGCACCAAGCTTGCATGCCTCGCGGGTGGACAAGGAAGCTGATGTTGGTGCGGCGCCATAGTCACTGACGGTGACTTGGAGACCAGCTTGCAGCAGTTTGAGGAGGGGGGGGGATGGGCCGTTTTCACCCGATATTTGTATGGAAACATTGGTCCATTACTGTGAGTGGGATAGGAGAGGGGGGACAGGACGCTAACTGTATTGCTTAAACCAGTCCAGCTTGATGGACTGCTGTCCTACTTGAATTTGAATCCTTTTTAAATGCAGCCTACATCACCTTAGATCCAAGGAAAGCTTTTCTGAAAGCTTAAAATCCCAATAAGGCCCCGCCCGCAAAAGCCTTAGGGTGTACCTGCTGAAAAATGAGACGCTCTATTCACCAAAGGCTTTGTTGTATGAGCCTGATGCCTTTTCCTAGTGCTGCCACTGATTTGCTGCTCAATCCAACAATATCAGGCACGTTGCGTACTTTCCCTGGTTTAAGGTCCCCATGGTCGCGTTGGCTGGTCTGCCCTTTTTCAAGCCTGTTACTGGCTATTCCTGACACATGCAAATGCTTGCAATCTCAGTATTCCTTCTCCAGCCTGTTATTGGTTGCACCAGGCATATGTTAAAGCTTGCAATCTCAGTATTCCTGTTTCAGGCTGATTGCACATAAGGGAGCACATGAAATGAAAAGAAAAGTCTACGCCAGCCAAAGGGCCGCGTGCGTTGAGAAAAGGCTGGTTGCGCTTGAGGGAGCACAGAGGCGCCTTGGCACACAGGCGCGCCCTAGTTAAGTAGCTCTGGCTTAACCAGCTGGTCATACAGGTCATTGTGCACCGCATTAGCCAGGCAGGGTGAGACAAACACATTCCATCTTTTTTATGCTGATCCAGGGTAGCAGTAACTTTCCAAAACCAAGTCACTTGCTTTTGCCTGCTTTTTGCTCTACAGGACCAACGCGTGCGACTGTACGATGTGGAGAAGGATTGGGAATTGAGAAAAGATGTGCGGGCTCGCGGCATCAGGTGAGGTTGTTTGAACCTTAGCCTTTCATATCATGTGGAAAGCTTTGTTTGCATGATGCTCCATGTGACACGTGGCATGTGTCCAAAAAATATGGCATTTGATTTTACAGTTTACTTTTGGTATGTGCTTTCTTTCTTGGCTGGGATGTAAGGAGGTCAAGCAAAACTCCCGCCTAGCAGGTCCTGTGTTGTGCTAGTCAGTGGTTATCAGCTTACTTTATCTTTGCACAATGGGGTTGGCATAAGAGCATTGAATTGAACGTATTTTTCCTAGCCAGTTCCTTTGCTCTCCTTTGTGTATCACCGTGCGGTCATCTTTGATGGTGGTTTCATTGTTACATGTGTGTTTCATTCTTGATGTGTGTATATGTGTGCCAAGATGCCCTTACTGCACCGTCACATCTACCAACTTCTGCCTGTGCTTCCTCACATAAACCATCAGGTTGCATGCCCATGCCAGTGGCACGTGTCTGTGCCACTTCCTCAGATGGACCATCACTCACACATCCTGTTCAACTGACCACCACTAATATATGCCTTTGCCATTGATACGGCTGGCAAACGCCTGTGCCACTTCCTCAGATGGACCATCACGGACACATGCCTGAGTCCTGATCAGCGGTTCCTGCTCTACTCCTCCATCAGCCCAACTGTGCACTTGCTGGCGCTAGGGGCCAGCTGGGATGTGGTAGAGAGCTTGGCCAATGTGACTGAGGTGTGTCTTTGGCTCCAGAATGCACCATGGTTTGGCCCGCTCACCTAATGGTTCTTACGTCTCAATCCACAGAAATTCCATGCAAATTCCGCTGCCTGTTCTGCCGAGCAAACATGCCCTTTGCGAGTATGTAAAAGCTTAATAGCTGCCTGGGTGCAGGACCCCTTGAAAGCCAACCAGACCTCTTATGTGTTCTGCGCATTTTGCAGGTGCACGAGTCCTTAGATTTTGACCCTGAAGGGCACGAGCGTTTTGGTATTTGGTAAGCACATTGTAGCAAGGCAACAGGTGTGGGTTTATGATACAGAAACAAAAGATCTCCAGGAAAAACGACTGATACCCTTCTACTGGCAGCTGTAATCCATCCCCATGCTTTGGCTCTTGATTAAACACGGGCATGCTTTGCTTGGGATCAGGCTGGTTGAGTAAACCTTGGTTAGCCATTTGTTCCTCCTACAAGGTACTCCACAAAGAATAGAGTGAGGCGTTTCCCCTCACTTTTCAACAGAATGTTGCAAAAAGCCTTCCGCACGATGAAAGTGAGCAAAAAGAGCTTTTATTCCTTTCTTAAACATGCCACTGTTTCCTTATAGCAAGCACGTGCCAATTTTCCCTGAAGCAAGCAAATGCATTCCTGCTTTAAGGGTGTGCTGTTTTGTTTTGCACGAGTTGCCAGATGCTGTTCTCAGAAAGGCATCCTCAACAACCATCCATCATCATCTTTGCAGCTATTCTTACTCCATGGTGACTGCACCTGCTTCCAAGATCATTGGTGTTTTGGTTCCGTGGCATTCTAAGTTAATGGCATTTCAGATCAAAGGCACGTGTTTATCCTGCTCTCGTTTGTTGCTGGTCGCACCTGCCTCCTGGGCCATTGGTGCTGATTCAATGGCATTTTACTTGCATTCTTACTCGATGTGCTTGACCTACATTGTAGGTCATTGGCGTGGAGTGGAGACGGACGAGAGATCATTGCAGGTCTGTGGGCACCTTGCAGCCAGCAATCTTGTGCATCTTTACCCTTTTACATCCTTGCCCTGAGCTTAGAAAAGCCTGTTTGTGAGCATGCCTGGACCTCACTAGCAACCAAGGTTTGGAGCTGAGGTGTCTCATGAGCAATCAGGGTGCAAAACCAAGGTTGCTCACTAGCAACCAAGGTTTGGAACCAAGGTTGCTCACAAGCAACTTAAGTTTGGAACCAGGGTTGCTCACTCGCAACTGAAGTCCTGAAGGTTCCACATTGCTGTACTGCAAAGATCCTTCAAACGTCTCATTGCACCACAGGTACAAATAATGAGAGCGTGTATATTTACGATGTTGCCACGTCAACCATCAACGCCAAAGTCTCAGGCCATAAGGATGATGTCAATGCGGTGCGTAGTCATGACAAACTCCTCCCATACATTCTTTTAGCGCCAGCTTGCAACAATTAGTGCAAAATATTGTCCTGGGCCTGTGCTCCTCTACAGTACCTTTTCTTATGCTCTTATAGAACTTTCCAGGAGCAATAAGCCTATTGGCTTGAACCCTGCCTTCTGCAGGTCACATACCTGGACTCAACACCAAACCTCATTCTGTCAGGGAGCGATGACTCGATGATCAAGGTGGGTTAGCGATCAAGATGAATTAGCAATCAAGATGGGTTTGTGATGATCATTGGGTTCACCTTGATAATTTATAATACAGCAGGATACAACAGTATGGGTTTGTATTATTGCGTGTAGGCATGTTCCTAAATGGTAATGATCATGGTGGAATCACCTTTGAGGTGTTCATTTCTAGTTATTCCAAGCAAAATCAACGAGTTCCTCTGGAGTGCCTATACATGTGCAGTAGGATGTTCCTGGCTCCTCAACACCTTTACCTTGCCAATTCGTGCTGCATGCCTTAAGAGCTCACAAATGCTTGCACACCCGCTATTCCGTATGGAAGTCTACTTTCACCCTCCTCCACTGCAGCTATGGGATCGACGACTGGTTAGCAACGAGCCAGGCAGCAGGAACAAGGCTGTGGGCACAATGGTGGGGCACACAGGTAAGGAGCAAAGCTTGTTTTTCTGTGACTGCAATGTTTCCTTTTTTCAAAGGCTAGAAGCGGTTCAGAAGTATGAGCAAGATTAAATGGCAGGGGTACAAAATCATGCTGATGGTAGTATTCACGCCAATTGTAATATCTGTGTGTAATGCAGCTGGCGGCAAATGCCAGGATGCTCTGCGATGGTACTTGCAAAGGTACCAAGGTGCCCGGAAAGAATCATTCCTGTAATGGTCAAGGCATATGATGTTATTTACACCCCCTCTTAAACTCCAGACCTCGCTACTCAGCGCCTGTGGTTTCCATTTGTTCAATTGCAGAGGGCATCACGCACTTGAACAGCAGGGGAGATGGCAGGTGAGAGCATTTCTTCTACTCTATTACCTTGGGTTTGGAATGTATTGACCAGTTGAGCATCTGCATGTACATGCATTTGTTGGAGCCAGTGATGGCATGAGAGTCTCCAAGAATTGGATCATGCAGGGTTCAGCCGAGACTTTGCCTTTTGTATCATGCCCTTGACTTCCACACAGAAAGGCCAACAGGTTCATTGCATTGCTGTTGAGGCAAGCAAGGGCAGCTCTCAAGCCATACAAGGTCCATAAACCTTAATGGTTGCGCTGATCTTTCAACAACAATCAGATTTGCTCTGAAGTTCTGGGACATGCATGCGCGCGTACCATCTTGTGAGTGTCTCATGCGGCTGAGGGCCAAAGCAAAGGTTCCTAGCGCTAAAGCTATAAACTTTTGAAGCCATGTCTGTTTTCCTCTCCTCCCCTCAACCCACACGCACTCACACATGAGCAAACATGCCCAAGCCTTGGTTGCGCCATGCCAGGTATTTCATCAGCAACAGCAAGGACCAGTGCATCAAGCTGTGGGATACGCGCAAGAGCTTGAGGTCAGAGAGGGAGACGGCCATGCTGCCCCGGGAGGGCATTCCTCAATTCAACTGGGACTACCGGTGGATGGCTTACCCGGGTAATGGTTTGGATGGGCAAGCCCTTGCTAGCGTGCTAGTTAGGCATCCTTTCCTCAATACGTGTGGCCTCCTGGCATGCGTAGTCGTTTCTTTCTTCTTTGGATGGGCCAGGTTGGCAGGCTGGGCTGGCTGGATCCACCATCTCTGCATTGGTTTCCCCTGCGTTCATTTAAGCCACTGGGTGAGGAATATGAGCATGCGTGACTCCACTGGACCGGGTGCCAGTTCTCATGGAGTGGTCACACCTCCTGGTGACCTGGCCCTGCTGCCACTGGGATGAGACAAACAAAAACACGTGAGACACAGGAAAACACGTGAGACACAGGAAAACACGTGAGACACAGGAAAACACGTGAGACACAGGAAAACACGTGAGGCACAGAAGAACACGTGAGACACAGAAGAACACGTGAGACACAGAAAAATTACGTGAGGCACAGGAAAAACACGTGAGACACAGGAAAACACGTGAGACACAGGAAAACACGTGAGACACAGGAAAACATGTGAGACACAGAAAAAAACACGTGAGACACAGGAAAACACGTGAGGCACAGGAAAAACACGTGAGACACAGGAAAACACGTGAGACACAGGAAAAAACACGTGAGACACAGGAAAACACGTGAGACACAGGAAAACACGTGAGGCACAGAAGAACACGTGAGACACAGAAAAATTACGTGAGGCACAGGAAAAACACGTGAGACACAGAAAAACACGTGAGACACACAAAACCACATGCGCCTCAAGTCTGTTCGTGTCATACCCATCAAACTGCAGAGCAGCAGTGGTGCTCAAACAGCTGCGACCCCAGGTCGTGTTGTATCCATCTAGCTGCTGAGCAGCAGTGGTGCTCAAACAGCTCTGCCCCCATGCAGCTCCATGCCTGCTGACATTTCTCATCCTGCTCATGCTCTTCCGATGCAGCACGCGGCTATGATGTCAGGCACCCTCACGATGCAAGCGTCATGACCTACCGGGGCCATCAGGTGGGCTGCATCAAGTGTCATTGAGTGCCATCAAGTACCATGACTTGTGACTTATCAAGCCACCAGGAGGGCTTCATTAAGAAAAAAAAAGACCCCACATGCCAAGTCTGGCATTAAGGAAAGTTATCTTACTTCCCTTAGCAATAAGGTTGCACGCTACTGTGCTACTGTGACGGAAACGTGGCGTAGCTACCCGTGAGACAGCCTCACCAGCTTAATGCTAACCAGCAACATGTACACATAAGGTTGCACGCTACTGTGCTACTGTGACACAATCGTGGCGCAGCTTAGCCGTAGCCTTAGCGGGCTTCATAGCATGCCAAGTGGCCTTCTCAGCTTTGTGACTGACTACATAGGTTGCAAATGCCCTGCCCAGAGTCACAGGGATGGATTTGCCTCAAATGCATCAAAGTTATGAACTGTCAAGAAAGTGCTACTGTTGTGGCATAGCCGTAAAGAAGCCGTAGCGTGCAACCATGGCTCGCGAGCTAGCTAGGGCCTTGCCACTAATGACCTACTGGGGCCGGGTGGGTTTCGTTCAGTGTTGATTAATTGTCACCACGTATCATGGCCTATCAAAGCCGCCAGGTGGGTTTGCTTAGTGTTAGTTAATTGTCGTCAAATGTCTCAACTTATCAGAGCCACCTGGTGGGCTTCTATTGTATGGCTATGCGCATGGACCTGTGATCTAAGAGAGAGTTTGCAGGGCCACCAAGTGGGATGCTTCCTCACCCTCACCACCTGCACGGACAGTGTGGTGTTAGCATCTGTGAATGAAGAGGGCATGCTTTCAAAATAGGACTGTGCAAGTGAGTCTGCTCATGCACATTCTCAATGAGCAGCTGTTTTTGGTTCTAGAGCTCGGCAGGCAAGTCAACCATCAGTTCATCTTCGCCCTTCCTTGTCACCCTCCATCCGTTGTGCACTTGTTGTTTTGGAAAAAACGTAAGAGACCATTATATACCACACCCCTTATGAAGTTTCCATCATCATGGCTTCTGCTCTCCTTCCGTCTAGTTGTTTCTATTTGAAGCAAAAGGAAGTAGGTTAGCCACAATGATGGAAACAAATTGAATGTTACGCAGGTAGATTGAGCATTTGTTCATAGTGCCCTGCAGCTGTGCTGCCTGCATGGTCTTTATGGCAAGCCCTAACTAATACCAGGCAGGTGCACTGCTTGCGCCTTGTCCTCCAAGCTGGCCACTCCATTTCTTGCACTTGTTCATGTACATGATTTCTTTGGTCCATTCATCTGTTTTGCTGACGCAGTCCAGCATGCTAAACAGCAAAATACCCGGCTGAAGGTCAAATCCCATTGTAACCTTGCAACCTCAATCGCAGGTCCATCAGACCCTCATCCGCGCGTACTTCTCCCCCAGCCACACCACAGGCCAACGCTTCATCTACGCAGGCTCTGCTGATTGCTGTGTCTACTTGTGGGACGTGGTAACAGGCAAGATGCATTCCTTCTTTTGCTTTTGGTAACTTGAGCAGAGTCATGAAACCTAACAGACCAGTCAAAGGGTTACCTCTGAGCAGGAGTGTTTGTAACCTTTTTCTAGTGTTTAAGCACTTGTGGACGGCATAGGCTCTACACACGCACCCTCAAATCCCTGTGCCCGGGGCAGTTCTGTGAGTGAGGACTGTGGTTTGTGTGCCTACTAAGTAATGCAAGTGTCTGTCAATGTCAGGTTGCAGAGACATTCCCGCTGTGTCTGATGCCTGAAAGATGATTCCCTTTGTATCTAAACTAATGTACCCTATGTTTGCAGCTGAAGTTGTGGCATATTTTTGGGGCCAAGATGCGTTTATTTGAGCTGCATTTGTTTGGCACAAATGCAGTATACAAATCGGTTGTTTTTAGAATGATCTTGCATTACCTTTCGTTAACTGAAAGACTTAGTGGAGTAATCATTGGCTGCACTGATAGAAGACTGTCAATGCCTGTGCCACAACAGGGAAAATGCTGCACCGGTTGCGACACCACAGGAGCCTGGTCCGAGATGTAGGCTGGTGGGTGTTGTAGCTGTTGCTGTTGCTTAATATGATCCTTTATTTATTAATGGTCTTACAAGGTGTGATCCATCACCTAGGTAATGAGATATGCTGTAATGCAAACCTTGTACAACGATGAATGCATCCAATTTCTTACATTGCTCTTTCACCTGTGCTGCTCTCTCTCTCTCTCTCTCTCTCTCTCTCTCTCTCTCTCTATATATATATATATATATATATATATATATATATATATATATATATATATATATATATGTTTTATATGGGTGGAAGTAGGGTTTGACGGCCCTGTGCGGTCAATCAGGTGCACGCCTTGAAGTTATTTTTACTTTTATCAATTTTTCAAAATTTTACTCCTGGGGTTCTTGCAACTCTTACTTACAATCTGTTGCAAAAGCAATTGAGAGGAAAGGCTCAGCTGGTCGAGGGGTTTCCAGGTGCCCTTGTGAAAAAAAGTAATGCATACCGAATGTTTATTCAGATGGGGACAATGCTCCACTGTAAGAACACACATACAGTTGCATAAAAGAATTGTAGGATCAGGACGTTGAGCTTTTGAACACCCCCAGAAGTACTTCTCCTTGTGTTGCCTGCAGGCATCCTTACGAGCCAATGATCGGCAGTGTTTCATGGGATGGCACCGCAATGGTTTGGGGGCCTCCCAATTTCACTGGATCCAAAAACAAGCCAGCGTGAAAGCATGGCCCCTGCCTATGTGAGAGATTGCCTCTGTTGTGAGAGCATGCCTCCTGCAGAGCATGACCCCTGCCAGTGTGAGAGCAAGGGCCCTCCTGTGCAGATGCAGTTTCCTGAAGTTTGTGCTTTCCTCATGAGGTTCTTTTATCATGCTGCAGACTCAGCTGCAAAAGCTTAATGGCTGGAACATTGCCTGTTGCATTTTTTTGGGTTACACATTGTATTTCAGGAATGTATCATTCTTCATTGCCATCACATCAATTTTTAATGCTCAAGGGCGAATTGCCAGTCTTCCTTTGTTTGTTTGTATCAAGCGCTTTTGTTCGGAGCTTTCGAGGAACTTTTGATAGTTATTTCAATTCTTTTGTGGAGCTCTTGAGAGAGGAATGGAGAGGGTGTTCCAAGTTGCTTGCGAAAATTTATTTATCATGTCCTGCAAATTGCGATTTTTAGACGGCCCAATCATCAGCTGCAGGTTTACTTGCTTTGCTTAATTTTTTACGAGTATCGATCCATCTTGGATCGACACCATGTGACCAGGGATTTTTAAAGCACATTCTCAGTCTTGCATATATCAAGATGCAGGGGTTTAGGCCTAGGGGTCAGGGGCCTAGGGGTTTAGGCCTAGGGGTTTGGTCTAAACCCTATATCAAGATGCCCTCTATCGGTGGGAGTCAATGGGTGGCTCTTTCCTTAATGCACGCGGCCGAACGGCAAGCGTAGATCTTTCTTTCTTTCTTTCATTCAAAGTGCTCAACGTAATGTTCCACACACTTTCCAAATTCCAAACTCATCACTGCCTATCCACATCTCTGTTGTGAACTTGGGACCATTGCACGTACCAACCTTTGCTACAACAATCCACAATCCTCCATCAACCAGGAAATACCCCTTTCTCAGCACACCTGGGACCTACACATTATTGCAGTCTGGAACACAGCTGCAAGGATTCATCTAAACAAACATGACCCAGCTTGGCTACAAGGCCTGGCTTCGGCTGTACCAGAAGTTGACTGGAAGCTGCGAAGTATAGGCAACCATTCTACTCTCAATACAATGCATGCTGATATGCCTGGATTCAATAATTTCCAATGCCTCCCCTCTGACAAACAACAAACATCTAGAAACCCAACCTATCCACATATAAGTAACCAGGAAGAACTTTTCGTACCTAACCAATCTAGTCCAACCCTCAAGCTCAAAGTCCCTGACTGAAGGACATGGGCTTACACTGATGGTAGTTGTCAAATCCAGAATGGCATACAAGGAATTGGAGCAGGCGTCTACTGCCCTCTCACTGACAGCAGAAGTTGTGTTGAGCCCAACGGTGCTGGAATTACCAACACCATATGTCGAGCTGAATTAGCACAAAGAGGGCACCCCCAACCCGTCCTATAACACAAAACACTAGCCAATCCATTGATATTGCTCGCTCGCCAAACCTATGCACCCCTGCCTTGGTATCTTTTTTTGGATTTGCCTAAGCAAGTTATGCTTAATGTGAGCAGGTTCCGGCTTCGTGCTCATACTATGAAAGTTGAATCGGCTGTTTGGCAGGATGATGGTACCTCTGTGTGTGACAGGTGTCCTTGCAACCAAACTCAAGATGAAGCACATGTCCTTTTTAACTGTACTGATGAACACGTTTGTTCTCTGCGCCGCAAGTATCAAGTGCTTTTTGAACCTTACTTCCAGGATATTCTTGAGACGCAATTTTTTTTACTGCATCAAGTGAGCTCTCAATTTGTTCATCAGTTCCTTCATCAGCGAAACGCAAAGCTTTTCTTTTTTGTGTCTGAGCTTATGGATTTATTTTTGGCTGGCAGAGACCAGCCACAAGCCGATCAGCCAAACGACCTGGCTGAAGGTCACCCCCCATTGTAAACATAAATATTGTAACCATTGATATGCCAGCTACACAGCAAATCTGCCCCCTTACACAGGAGGTGATACCTGCTATTGTGACTCCCCCCATGGATGAGCCACCCAGTAAAAGATCACGCTCCCAGTGCAGATCCAGCCATCACTCCCCCGCTCACCCAGCTCACACCACCGTTCCATCCAATATCCTGCCCCCCACGCAAAATGTCAATTTGGAGACCACTAATGCTGGCAGTTCCCCTCCTGACAACGCTCCCACCATTCAGGCTAGTCAGCCTAGTCCACACAGTGAAGACCCTGGGGATGGGCCTCCCAGCAAACGCACACGTTTAGCTAAGAAACAAGAATCTAGACATCCACAACAACACTTGAGCCAGGGCACTCAGGGATCTAGTGTCAATCAACAAAATGGCGAGCCTTCCATTCCCCATACTCACCCCAACACCCTGACCACTGGCACCACTGTGACAGCTGGCAGCTTGAATACACAGAACAGTACCCAGAGTCCTAACAGAAAGAGGAAAACTTTGCTTCATGTAGAGACAGAACTTCAGACCCCTACCATCAACCCTCTAGCTTCAAATTGGCAAGGAAACGACGTCTGGAGGTACAAAGAAAGCCGGGTGAAAAAGCTGGCCCAGGAAGCCACAGCCAACCACGCCATTAATGCTGTATACTATAATGACAACGCCCTGATGCAATCTTGGTCACTCCTCACCCAACTAACCCAAACAGACCACCCACTCCACCCTCACACCGAGTACTGCGCAGTATGGGGAGTACCACAACTCCAGCCCGCCATATTCAAGTGATAGAAATCAAATTCTGTGAAGGTACGAGGCCTGGTGCCCAACTAGAAGCCTCACAGCAACAACACAGTGAACTGTGCAAACAACTCCAAGGTACAGAGATTTCTATCCACCCAATCCTCCTGGGTGTGGGTGGGACTATCTATGCTGCCCATACCCTTGATCAATTCAAAAAGTTAGGGATTGACGCACAGAGATCTGAAACACTTGCAAGAAAACTCCATGTCCATTCTGTACAATTTGCGCACAAACTTACCTTTACCAGACCTACTCATCAACGGTGCCCAAGTTTGTGCCTGTGTTCTATGTGAGTAGCCAGCTGGGAGTCGAAGGTCAAAGGTTTCTTTGTGCGAGCGCATGGCAGGCTTAATTATGGATTGGGATTTTGTAGAGATGAGGCTGCATGCTGTGTGTTTGCATGCTTGGATATCAGCTGGCCCTTGTCCTGTTCAAGTGTAGGCCATGTGCTGCTTGCTGCTTGTATTCCTTT
This sequence comes from Dunaliella primolecta, assembly GCA_914767535.2. Taxonomy (NCBI): domain Eukaryota; kingdom Viridiplantae; phylum Chlorophyta; class Chlorophyceae; order Chlamydomonadales; family Dunaliellaceae; genus Dunaliella; species Dunaliella primolecta. Next base: position 2,623,795 of record OU611760.1, on the reverse strand, counting down.
CAGACCTCAATAACCTGCTTGTTGCATTACTCAGAAACCGCACATTGAGACCTCAACTTGCTTGCTTTTAGATACCTTGGCATGATGTTCCACAAGTGCATGAGCATGGCCAAGTCATCTGAGCATGCAACTGGCCCCTTCATGGCGTCTGCATTTCGGGTTCGTCAATTTGTTCGTGAGAATTTTCTGGCAAATAGGCCGTACGTGTCTCTGTGGCTTGGGAAGACGTATGTGTTTCCAGCTGGAATGTATGCAGGCCAAGTGTGGGGCACTGAATACATTAAAGGGGGCAAGGAATTTGCAAGTGATCTGCAAGTGCGGCACATGAGTTATCTTAAGAGCGCGCTGAGTGTTAAGCGTACCACTACAAACTGGGCTGTCCTGAGGGAGTGTGGTCATGAGCCGCTTCAGTTTTACTGGTTTAGGCCTGTTGTCAAAATGTATAATAGCATGCTGAGGTCTAACAGTGAGACGTTGAGAAGAGTGTTGAAAGCGGATTTGAATATTCATTCGCGTGAGCCAGCCTGCTGGACTGCTCAAGTTTTAGATGCTTTTCAAGGCTTACGGCGCTGTGATTCCTTTGTGCAAGCTCTGCGGCAGGGCACTCCTATCCCTATTAAAGAGTTTACTGATGACCTCAGACACAGGCTGCGGGCAGTGTGGAGAGATGTTGAGGGAGTGAACCCGCGGGACACATATATTAAGCTGGCAACTTACCAGTCTCTTTTTGCAGTGCCTTTTGACCATAACGTGCGTGCCCCTGCCCGTTTACCAAGGCACATGCATTTGGATTTGTCTCCACATGTCATGACGAATGTTAGCCGTATCTGAAGCTACTCGTGCTGAATATATATGGTGTACCGGATCCTGAAAGGGCTCCAGAAGAAGCCGTCAATAAGACGGCTGCTCTTTGTGATCTTATTAGGGAGCATCATGTGGTTGTGCTGACCGAGACTCGCACAAACAGTATTGAGCGGATCACTTCTGGCATTCAGGACTCGCATAGACTTGTGCATGCCACCCGCATACCTGAGGCTTGTGTGGGAAAGCGTGGTTTTGGGGTAGCTGTGATAGCTGCCACCTCTTGCTTTGACTACATGAGCTTGTATGAGGACTCAGAAAATTTACAGTGCATTTGGATTCGGTGCAACAAAGCCTTGTTTGGGTTTGAGGATGATGTCATGCTTTGTGCAGCTTATGTGAACCCGCAAAGTGCACAATTTTCGCGCGATGATGTTACCAACTCTTTCTCTACCTTGTTTGATGAGTTTTCGTGTGCTGCCCAGGTAGCCCCGCATTTCCTATTGTGCGGGGACTTCAACGCAAAAATTGGTGGATTGAGTGAAGTCTCTGATGCTCATGGTGGCCTCCTCACTGAGTACCCTGCCCTTCTAAATGCCCGTCGATGTAAGTGTGCCAGTATCAACACTGCTGGCAGGCTGCTTATAGATTTTGCCAGCGCTGCTGAATGTATAATAGGCACGGGCAGGGTACAAGGAGATGATGGTCAGCCTACTTTTGTTGGATCCATTGGCCAGAAAGTTGCAAGTAGGCCAGATCATGTGCTGATGTCCGGCAGAATTCATCAGGCTGCTGAGAGTGTTCACATTCTTCCTGTCAAGCATATGAGTGATCACTGTGTCCTGAGTATGAATTTTCGAGTAAATGATGCGGGAAGTGAAGGCACTGACTGGAACTTGCAACATCCTCATGTATGTAGAGGAGGATGCGGGAGTAAAATGGTTCTGAAATGGAACCCTGAGCGTGCTAAAGAATATGCTGAAGTCCTTGCCAACAACAAAGAAATCCAGGAGCAATTTGAACAGGCAGTTGATGAAGGTGATCATGAGAAAGCTTGCTTTTTCCTGCGCTCTATGATTGTACATGCTGCAACAGATTATAGAGTTGGCATGTCTAAGAACATCAGTGTTTGTGCACCTCTACGTGCCAGTCGTATTGGTTCTCGCTACCCTCCTTGGTTTGATGCTGTGTGTAAACAGAAAAGGAAGGTTTTTAGGGAGGCTGTGCAAAGCGGCCAGGCTGAGCATGCTTGCAAGTTTGCTCACAAACAATTCCGTGCTACTGCTAGGCGAGCAAAACGTGCTTACACTAAACATCAGAAGGCTGAATTCCTGGGTAGGCTTTACAGTAAAAACCCTGAGTTGCATGCCATGCTGAGGCAACCCAAGCGGGCGCAAACAACACCCTTGGCTGAACCAGCCTGGGTTGTATATTTGAATGAGCATTTTCGTCCTGCTACACATCATCAACCACAGCGTCCCCTTCATGGGCGCCAAGGTCTTTCAGCTAGGGAAATTGCAGTGCCATTAGGACGTAATCACCCTCCTCCTGAAGTTTTGTTGCGGCAAGGTGCCCGTGCTGATTGGATCCCTGAGCCTGATTCTGTATCTACACCGAGCCTGGATACTATGCGCAGTCTGGTCGCGGATCAAATTAAGAAAATGAATGGGAGTGCATCTTCTGGTTTTGATGTCATTGCTACACCTTCTATTAAAGGCGCTGTTGTCTTGCGGCCCAAACTCAATGGGCGAGGTACAGAGAGTGTCAATGTTTTGGAGCCCTTCTTGGCTAAGCTTTTCAAGTTGCTCCATGACAAGGCACGCATCCCTGCTTGTTGGAAGTATGCAAAATTAAGCCCACTGTATAAAAAAGGGCCCCTGCTTAACCCGAACAGCTATCGCATGTTGGCAATCAGTGGCACTATGTATAGGATGTATGCCAATGTTGTACGTGCTTTACTAACTGACTGGTGCCAGGAGGCTAACAAAATACCAGATACTCAGTTTGGCTTCTATCCTGGCCGTAATACACTTCAGCCTTTGTTTATTCTTCGCCATCTGCAGCATGCTGCACGCACTTTGCGACCAAATAACTCGAGTAGATTGCATGTGGCATTCATAGATTTCAAACAAGCCTACGACACCATTCCTAGGGAGGCTCTCTGGCAACACCTCCGCCGCATCAGCATGCCCACTTCTTTGCTGTCGATTTTCCAAGACATGTATGCTGCTGATGAGTACGTTTTGAAGGATGGTGCAAAAACTGCACGTGTGCATCCTATGCGAGGTGTTAAGCAAGGGTGTCCTCTTTCTCCTCTGCTTTTCTCACTTTACATCAATGATGTTGACTTGATTGCTGAGGATGTGAGAGGGGCAGTAACTGGCACAGAGAATGTTCGCGTGACCCACATGTTGTATGCTGATGATCTCACATTGCTTTCCAATGAGCCAGGTGCTCTTCAAACCATGTTAAGCAGGCTGAATGTGTATGCTAGGAAGAAGCATCTCGTTATCAACACCTTAAAGTCAGAGCTTGTGCACTTCAACTCAAAAGGAATCAATCTCCCTGTTTTTACGATTGGCAGTGACACTCTTGCTCATAAGGACTCGTTTAAATATCTTGGCATGATGTTTTACAGGACCTTGAACATGGCTAAATCGGCAGAAAATGCAGCTCGTGCTATGCTTACATCTGCTTATAGGATTCGTCGTTTTATACGTGAGCACACACTTGCAGATAGGCCGCATGCTTCCTTGTGGCTTGCAAAGACGTATGTTATTCCAGCTGGTATGTACGCGAGTCAGGTGTGGGGTACAGGTTTCATGCAGGCAGGCAAAGAGTTCTCTAGTGCTCTGCAAACTTTGCATCTGAATTTCTTGAAAGGTACCTTGGGTGTGAAGCGAACTACCACTAACTGGGCTGTTTTGAGGATAGGATAGGATAGGATACTGTTTTGAGAGAATGTGGGCATCAACCACTGCAGTACTATTGGTTTAGAGCTGCAGTCAAGCTGTACAACAGCATGCTTGGTACAAATAGTAGTACTTTACGCCGTGTTATGCAAGCCGATTTGAAGTTACAACCTAAGGATGACAATTGCTGGACAGCGCAGTTAATTCAAGCCTTCCAAGGTTTGCGTGGTTCTGAAATTTTTGAGCAGGCTGTGAGGTCAGGAGGTGCCATTTCCATGAATGATTTTAGTGCAGACTTGAGGTACAGATTGCAAGGAGTTTGGAGAGAAGCCGAGTCAGTGGATCCAAGGGAAAACAACAACAAACTAGCTACTTACCAAGCTTGGTTTGCTACTCCTTTTGCTTGCAACGCTCGCCAAACCTATGCACCCCTGCCTTAGTACCTTTTTTTAGATTTGCCTAAGCAAGTTATGCGTAATGTGAGCAGGTTCCGGCTTCGTGCTCATACTTTGAAAGTTGAATCGGCTGTTTGGCAGGATGATGGTACCTCTGTGTGTGACTGTGGGGGGGCACGAATCTCTGTGTGTGACTGTGGTGCACGAACCTCTGTGGGGTGCACGAACCTCTGTGGGGGTGCACGAACCTCTGTGGGGGTGGTGCACCTGGGGGTGGTGCACCTGGGGGTGGTGCACCTGTGGTGCACGAACCTCTGTGGGGGTGCACGAACCTCTGTGTGTGACTGTGGTGCACGAACCTCTGTGTGTGTGATGATGGTACCTCTGTGTGTGACTGTGGTGGGACCTCTGTGTGTGACTGTGGGGGGGCACGAAAGTCCAGCGTGGGGTACCTCCTCATGGTCGCTCCCCCGGGCAACGCTTGCATGCGCTTGCATGCAGCGGCAAACCCTCACGCTGGCAGCAGGACCAACAGCAGGACCCTGCCCCAACTCCTCGGCAACAGAAGCGTGCGAAGGCCTGGGCCAAGAAGCAGCTGCAGAGAGTAGCAGACGCAGGCGGCGAGGCGGTGGAGGGGGCAATGGGACGCGATTTAGAAGTGACTCCAGAGGACCAGAAAATGAATGTCCCCCCTCGCCGCCCCTCAAACGAATCGGTGCGGCCTTTGCACTTCGATTAGATTGGTGGGTTCGGGAGCGTGACCTCTTGTGGCTGTGCTGTTGATGCATGGGGGCAGTTTGATGGGAGGAGTGTAGGCCCATGCAAGCTTTTGGTGGACTCAGTGCACCAAGGTCAGACCCTGCAAGGGTATGGCTCAGTGTGTGCTCGCGTGTGGTCACCGCCTGTCTGGGCATGCTGTGCTGTGGCCTGTGGTCTTTCGCAGACGTGTGCTAGGGCCAGGCATGCGTGTTTGCATGTGCATCACCGTCGCTGGCAGTCCATGCCTCAGTCCTTGCTGTGTCTGCCTCAGAAGTCTTTATGGTGAGGCCCGCATGTGTGTGCTTACAAGGCCCCTCTGTCTGTGCCGCATTTTGGGTGTGCCAGAGCTCTGAGCAGACAGGCTGGGACATTGACAGCAGCCTGTGGCCTTTCCGTTGAGTGTGCTGTCCAGCCTTCTGTTGGGGTGAACCTCCACTTGAGTGTGTGCCAGAGCTTCCGTGGAACTGCGTCCTGAACGTCTCATTGCCTCTTGTATCTCCTGTCACAGATTAAACTTGGTGCTCAAACTCGGAGTTTCAGGCGCTCTCTCTTGTCTTGATTTTGGTGTTTCACATCTGATTTCAAACATGTCAATTGGTTTCAAACTAGGTCTCAAATCTGATGCTGGTTGAGCATGTTTCACCAGCGACCGATCAGCCAGAGTCTCGGGCTGTAGGCCACCATTGTAAACCCTTGTAAACCCTTGTGTGACAGGTGTCCTTGCAACCAAACTCAAGATGAAGCACACGTCCTTTTTAACTGTACTGATGAACACGTTTGTTCTCTGCGCCGCAAGTATCAAATGCTTTTTGAACCTTACTTCCAGGATATTGTTCAGATGCAACCTTTTTTACTGCATCAAGTGAGCTCTCAATTTGTTCATCAGTTCCTTCATCAGAGAAATGCAAAGCTTTTTTTCTATATGTCTGAGCTTATGGATTTATTTTTGGCTGGCAGAGACCAGCCACAAGCCGATCAGCCAAACGACCTGGCTGAAGGTCACCCCCCATTGTAACCATTGTAACCATTAGCCGTAACCATTAGGAGCACGACCTTGCCAACAGATTACACGCCCAGGTTTGGCTCCTCAAGACGTATGCAATTCCTGCTGGCATGTATGCAAGTCAGATCTGGGCTACCCCTTACCTACGACAAGGCAAAGAGATGGACAATCCCATACAGAAGTGGTTATTAACAGTGCTTGAAATAACTCTGGGGGTAAGGGACACCACTCCCTCTTGGTGCATCATGCGAGAATGTGGTTTAGAGCCCTTACAGTTCAACTGGTTCCGAGCAGCAATGCGTCTTTATAATTCTCTGACCCGATGCAACAGCTCGACAATGAAAAAGATTTTGCAGGCTGACATGCGGCTGAGCTCAAGGTCCGATGATTGTTGGTCCTCCCATATTCTGTCAGCCATGGATGGTTTGGCACACTCCCACATCTTCAAACAGAAGCTGCTGAATTGTGAGCCCATTGATCTCAGTCGGTTTGTCGTGGACCTCAGGACCAGGCATCTACAGTATTGGGCGCCTTTTTCCAACACACACCCAAGAGAGCACAACAGTAAACGCTTAACCTATCACCAGTGGTGCGCTACTCCTACAAAAAGGGCCTTGGTTGGGCATTCTTTCTACAGTCTTCCCAAATACATGTTCCTTGACCTCCCCCATGATGTCATTCGCAACGTGGCTCGGTTTAGACTTCGTGTTCACACCCTTCGCTATGAGACAGCAACTTGGAATCACAGGTCTGCCCTAAACTGTGACCTTTGTGAGGCTGATGATAATGTCCAGGATGAACAACATGTCCTCTTTCATTGCACACATCCCCAGGTGGTCTCTCTCCGCAGGAAATATGCTCCCTTGTTCTCACAGGCAGGATCTCATGATGTGTCCGCTTTTTTAAACCAGAACAACCATAAACTTCCTTTTTTCCTTCATGAATTAATCGCTTTTTATAAGCAGGTTAGCAGTCGCAATTCTTGACTGAAGGCCTTATCCTTGTAAACCTTGTAACCATTAGCCGTTTCAGACTTAGGGCACACACACTGAAGGCGGAGACAGCAGCTTGGGATACTCGGAACACTCTTTTGTGTGATCGCTGTTCTTGTGATGAGATTCAAGATGAGGCTCATGCCCTTTTGGTGTGCAGAGACGCAGATGTTAGTGCTTTGAGAAGAAAGTACGCTTACCTGTTCAACTGTTTCTCTGGTGATTTTTCAATGGAGCAACCATTTTTACAACAAGCCAGTGTCCAGGATGCTTCTGATTTCCTCTTGCAACACAACAAAAAGCTTTTTTCGTTTGTTTCTGAGCTTATGGACATTATGTTGGCTGGCGAGGACCAGTCACAGGCCGATCAGCCGAACAGTCTGGCTGAAGGTCCCCCTGTGTAAATCTAAATCTAAATCAGCCAGATTCTCGGGCTGTAGGCCAACCCCTTGTAACCCTTGTAACCCTAACCCTACCTCTTCAAACCGATGATTCCTATTCAAACCAGACACAACTCCAGCCGCCCTGATGCAATCTTGGTCACTCCTCACCCAACTAAGCCAAACAGACCACCCACTCCACCCTCAAACCGGTACTGCGCAGTATGGGGAGTACCACAACTCCAGCCCGCCATATCCACTTGATAGAAATCAAATACTGTGAAGATACGAGGCCTAGTGCCCAGCTAGAAGCCTCACAACAACAACACAGCGAACTGTGCAAACGACTCCAAGGTGTAGAGATGGCATGGATGTTCTGTTGGCTGGCGAGGACCAGTCACAGGCCGATCAGCCGAACAGTCTGGCTGAAGGTCCCCCTGTGAAAATCTAAATCTAAATCTAAACCAAGGTGCAGAGATTACTATCCACCCAATCCTCCTGGGTGTGGGGGGGACTATCTACACTGCCCATACCCTTGATCAATTTAAGAAATTAGGGATTGACTCACAGAGATCTGAAACACTTGCAAGAAAACTCCATGCCCATTCTGTACAATTTGCGCACAAACTTACCTCTACCAGACGTGCCATTGAAAATAAAAAACACTCATCATAACACTGGTGCCCTGGAGCAGCGTGCTGCCAGAAACCCACCGGATCCACATTAACTCCCCTCTCATCTTCTGGTGAGGGAGACTCACGGCTCTGAGCCAATGTGTCTCTCTTTCCTTAATTGATGAAGGGAGAGTTTTCTCTACCTATGTGGCTTTTTTTTTCTTTAGCAGCAATTGCTGCTGCCATCACGCACTCTTATGCACACATTGCTTCAGACAGTCTCACCTCTTCATCAAATACGTAAACAACTTGTTTACCCAGAGAAGCACAACATATTCAAGGGGACGTCCTAAAAACCATATTCACCCTCATTAGCAACTCGCAAGGCAATATTTGTTTTCTACAAAGTAAAATCTCTTGCTGGCATTGCTGGTAACGAATGTGCAGATGCTATTTCAAAATATCAAGCAAGCCAAGCCAATAATAATGTGGCCGATACTGGGATCCCTAGCGCAGGCCCCGGCGGAAATCCTTTTCTTAATTTTTTTGGTTAGCCAAAGAGGAAAAAAACACAATTCTGGCACATCCACAGCTCCTACACCCAATCCTAAAATCATCTACCTCCCCAATCTTCCAAACGCTCTCAAATCTCATATGCATACAAAACACAGACTTGGATATGCCAACTCCAAAACAGGCTACTACTCATATTATCAGAGTTTGTTACCACATGTAGATAAGAACATCAGCAATGCCTTTAGGAACATGTCCTGTATATCTACACCCATGAAGCGCACCATCTTAAGATATCGCACTGGCACCCTCTATAACCAAAAAACATGCGGTTCGCTTCAAAAGGTCCACCAACCCAATATGCCCTCTCCCAGGCTGTCATCAATTAGACAGCGCACTCCACATGCTTTCAGGCTGCCAAAATCATATAATTTCCAGCATGAAAACCAAATGCCACAATGTTGCTGGAAGAATGATCATCAAAGCTCTTAGCAAAAGCCCTTGGGGAGCAGGTTTAGTTAACATGGACATAGGGAGCGGTGGTAGGCTGGCGCAGCACAACCTTCAAATCCCTGCACATGCATCAAACAGAATTATACCCCCTTACCTCTTATAAAATGAATAAATATACATATAAATTTATCTAAGAGATCTAGACTCACCTCCAGCCGTCCTGATGCTATACTGATAAGAAAGAAAGGAAGAAAGACTACGCTTGCCAAGTCTGGCCGCGCGCATTAAGGAAAGGTCCTGTCCTGAAAGGCAGGGTCCCACCACACAGACCAAGAGGAAGAGGTGGCATAGAAGTCTACACCAGCAAGTTGGCCTCCACCATGGGACCTACGACACGATTGTCAGGCAGGCCCTGTCCAGCAAGCTCAAGACCCACCCCTAAGCTATACTGATTACTCCCTATAAAGCCAAACCCACTCCTTCTCTTTCTACCTCCTGCTCACACCATCATGAGTTACGCAGCAGGCACAACCCCACACTGAGGGCCACAACAGCCAACCGGGTGAGACAGACCTACCAACTGAATGTAAACCAGCGGCATGTGCACTTGACTGAAATCAAGTACTGTGAAGACACGAGGCCTGGACAGCAGTTGGAGGCGGCACAGCGGCAGCATGCAGACCTCTGCAAACTCATTAATGCAAAAGTTGTGACTCTCCACACCATCCTTTTGGGTGTTGGTGGGACCTGCTACACTGAGCACACCCTTAACCAGTTTAAACAACTGGGACTTGACCACCAACGCGCCACTAAACTTGCTCGCAAACTTCATGCCCATACTGTCATGCATGCCAACAAGCTTGTTACCACTAGGCATGCTATTGAAAATAAGAATACTTCTTGCAGCCAGGTTATGGAGCTGGGTGCTTCCAATGACCCTCCAGATCCCCATTAGGACTTTCTTTTTGTAGTCTTCGTGGTGGAGGGGACTCACGGCTCTTTTGAGCCAATGTGTCTCCTTTTCCTTAATTGATGTAGGGAAAGTTTCCTCTGCCTACGTAGTTTTTCTTTTTTTCTTTACGGCATGAAAAGTAATGCAATATACGCTTCCAACAGAAACGTTTCGTACCGCACAATAGGAGGATAACTTATTCCAAACTTGAGTCAGTCCTGTTGGCACAGCACAGAACATTAGAGCACCAGAATATCTTAGGTACAGCACTTGAAGGCTCATTCCACTGCATGATGCACTCATGTCTGCGATGCGCTTCTCCTGGTCCCTTTCTGACCGACCAATGCTGAGGACGGCAAGAATAGCACTCCCGCCGTAACAAAAAAATGCATCCCAGGAAAGAGAACCTTGGTCACCCACTCATATACGCCTTCTCGTATACGAGTGGGTGACCAAGGTTCTCTTTCCTGGGAGAAGGCGCTCTTGCAGCTGCACCTTAGCTTCCTGTAAGCCATTGGTTGAGCGCTTCACCTCCCCCACACGCAACATTGCTGTGCTTGAGTACACCTGCAGTGGAAGGAACAAGATTTGATGAAATCAAAAGAGACCCTGTAATCAGGGTCATGCAAAATGCGCATCATGACAACAAGCAAGCAAAACTAAAAAGGGTAGAGGGCTTGTTGTCTTCACCTTATGTGTCTGCAGTCATGCTCTGCTCTTCTCCTGCAAGCATTCACAAACTTGGATGCTCCCTCGAACATCAGCCTCAAACTCGAATGATGGCAGTGAAAGGTCACGGAAATTCTTTACATTTTGCTTTGCTGTTGTGAAGTGAAGGTCAGGTGCTGCTCGGTAGTGCAATAGCATGAGACTGGCTCCTTGCAGGTTGCCTGCAAAGTTCACAAAAGACAGTTAGTCAACTTCAGGGAATGGAAGAGGAAAGAAAGAAACACTTTGTTGAACCTACAAGCCACATAAGTAGGGTGCGGTTAAGAATATTACTTTTTTAAAAGGGTCCATTATATAATACCGCATGTGCACGACCAATCCATCAATGAGATGATCTTGAGGGCACTAAATAGGTCGATTAAAATTTTCGGGGCCAGTCTGAAGAATTGGAACACGACCAATTTGTAAATTAAACAATTCTGAGGCCACCAAACGAATTGATACTTTGGGGACGACCTGACGAATTGGTCGTGCATGCACGGTATTTAAGTAATATTAGTTGTTACGTAATAAGAATTTCCCTAACTGTGGGTGTGGTGGGAGTTCCAAACCCTAGGAATCGGCTGGTCTTGCTAAGGATGAGTGCACTAAAATTCTGCAGGGTGTCGGTTAAGCAATCACACCATGCCCTCATGCTCTAGCTAGGTTATGCTGCTTGGTTGACACATGGGCTGCGTAGGGCTGACAAGCTTGCTGCATCCCTTGCACCTCAGCACGCATGGCTGCAGCTCCACATCCTCTGCAATAATGATGTCATACTGCTTCTTGACCTTCTTGAGCTGGCTAGGCTGCTCCAGGTGTCGCTTGAGCTCCGCATGCCTCATCTGCCCATGCTGTGACTTCTGCCTGATGACACCATTGCTACCTTTCTCTACATCAATTTCTTTCCACCCATCTGTATACTATTTGACATCTCTGCCCTCTCATTCGTACTTACACTTTAGTACACGTGCGTGCCCTCTGCCATGACTGGACATGAACATTTTTCTTTAACAGAAAAAAGCAACATACTCCAAATTTTCCTTCACAATTTTGCAATTATGAACAGGCTAGTAGTCAAACATCTCGACTGAGGCCTTTTCCCCTTGTAACCCTTGTAACCCTTTTACTATTTGACGGGCGGATCGCGACCCAAAAAATGTATATTATTCCGCAGACCCTTGAGTAATATCATTGGGAGGCACTGCACCCTACAAATAAGCGATGTGGAATCCATGCTGCTGGACAGCTTGTCAAGCATATATGATAATCCCTACGGTTTTTGTTCCAAACAGGCCGCAGGACATAACAACATTCCACGTGTGCGTGAAACAGTAAACTGGCTTGTAAAACTGCATGGCACATCTGAATTCTAGCACAATGCATACCTATGATCTGCTGCGATAGCGGCCCTTGCAATTTTGCATCCTCGGATATTGGCAATCCTTCAGCTACTGCAAGGAAGAAGTAAGGCGGCAGCAGTTATGCTTCATAGCTTATGAGCGGTAGTCATGTTTTACTTCATTGCCCAGAAGTCATCCTTCTTGACTAAGTGGCATCATGTAATCAGTTAATCAGTTATGAGCGGTGAGCTTTTTTTTAGTTGGCATCTAAAGTCGGAAATAGGATGCACCGGAAAACTGCAGATTCCCGCAGCACCACAAGGACGACACCTGGTGTGGTATCAGTTCTGCCAACTGAGCTGGATGCAACCCTGAGCAAGTGCGTGAAGGGAGCCCCAGCTTGCTGATGAAGAGCATTATGCGTAATGTGCATGATTCATGTTGCACTCACATGTCAGAAGGGAAAACGCTCCTCCAGAGCTTTCTAGCAGAGGGAGCAAGGATCTGACCAAGCGCAGGAGTGGGGAATAGAGGGATATACATGCTTGCGCTTGTGCATGCGCAGCAACCTTGCTCTCGAAGCGCTGGAGGACTGACACGTCCAGCTTCTCTATGACCTCCAGGCTGACCCTCACAATCCCGGACCCAGCCACCTGCAAGCTTACACCCACGACCTCCCTGAACCATGGGTCTGCATTGGCAAGGCTTTTTGCGCACTGGATGTGAGGGCTGCTGGAGGACAAGGCCTGCAAGGCAATCTGCAGGTGCCTGCAAGGAGGCGGTAAGAGGGGAGGGCTGAGCACTCCTGAGTGCAGATGATCCTTACACACATTCCTTGCGCCTTCATATTCGGTTGAACTTGCATTTGTATGTACACATGTTGCATGTCAATAGTTCTGATGCAGTTATTCTGAGGCGTACAAGCAAACATGCAGTCAAACCATGCATGCATGCATACAAGTACACACTCAAGCCTGCACGTAGGCGAAACTGCTCACATGCTGCTTCATGGAGGCATGCGCACACACCTGCTCACACGCACATACTTATGAGACCCAAAAAAAGAGCTGGATGCTCCGCACCCCTCACCTACTTTGCAATTTGCCGTACTGCATCATCCTCAAGCAGGGCGGTGCACAGCTTTGAGCAAGCTTCAGTCACAGCTCGCATTGGAGCAGGCTTGCTGTGCTCGCCTTCAAGGATGAAGCTCACCAAGTCCTCGAGGTCCTGCGCCTGAATTGGCTGGGCAAAGCTGTAGCCGAACATGGACGCTATGTCCTGCGAACGCAGACAGGCGCGCTCACATGTGTGCGTGTAGGTATGGACGTGGGTGAGCATGCACCAGTGTGGGTCCTTCGCACCGCACCGTACGAAGAGAGTGTTCCAGCAGGCCCCCCACATTCTTGTTCAAGCCCTCCATCTTCTTGTTCACGTCATCCAGCTTCTGCTCCACCTTCTTGTTCAAGCCCTCCATCTTCTTGTTCACGTCATACAGCTTCTGCTCCAACTTCTTGTTCACCAGCTTCTGGTCATTGCCCTGCTCGATGAGGCTGTCAAGCTTCTTGTTCACGCCCTCCAGGATGGCAGCAAATATACTAGAATCACTCATGATATAGATCTTAATTAAAGTATACAGATGCATTGTAAGGGCGCGTTTACAACGGCCAACCTTAGTTTCAAACCCTAAACCCTAAACCCTAACCCCTAACCCCTAACGCCTGAATGTTGTTGGTCTGTTCAGGTACAGCTATATATTGTTTATTGTATGAACGCACAACCCAGCACAACACCTTCACAGTGCTACAACACACTCGTTGCTCTTGTTACGCCTGTGCTACGTTGCAGGACCAAGGTGTCCTTCCTCCTGCTTCGGAAGCGGCCCAGGCGGCAGCAGCAGCAGGGGGCGTGGGTATCAAGGGCTTGGAGTCAGCTCAGCCAAGCTATGTGCGGAAATGAGGAGTTAATGCCCCGCTGCAAACTGAGTATGCAGGGTGGTTGAGGGTGCCTAAACTGGTGCTTCTGCATCAAATAAGTGAGGGTGCGGCTCTAGGATTGAGCCATGCACATTTTAGGTCATTTTTGACCATTTCCAGGTAAATGGGTGCCAAAACGCCTGCTCTGGCCCAAATTTTGCCCATTTTTTTGCCCTTAGCTAGGTTTACAAGGTCAAGCCTGATCCTTCGGAGTGAATAAAAAGGGGGGGCAAATTTTGGTTTGGAGCACCTAGAGCCTGGTCACCTGTGCGCACCTGCTAGGCAAAAGTGGTGCGAACAGGGAAAACAGGCAAGCACTGCCTTTGGCCAAAACCTGAGTATGAGGACTTGTTTAGCATGCTTTCTAGGTATGCCTGCCAGGTTTGGGGGCCCAGGTGAGCAGGGAATGGCTCCTGGCGAGCAGTGACAGCTGGGCGTTTGACCAAAACATCAGGCTCTGGTCAGCCCGCCTGAGCGTGTGCTCACTTATTAGACGCATGTTTTTGCACCTTCTGAATGATTTTGCTCAATCGAGGTCCGGGGAGTCCCCCCCCAAGCCCCCGGATACCCCAGGATGTGCTCCTGATGAAGTGCCCAGCCATCGCTGCTGGTCAGGCAAGCCGGGGGACGACCTCCTGGAGACCCCATTTTGGCAGGGATTTTGCCTGATTTCTGGCCCCACACCCTGGGCAACCCCCGGCACAAACTGAGTGTGCAGAGTTGCTAAGATAGGTCTAGATAAAGGTCCTGCATACTCAGAATCATCTGGTTGCAGTGGGGCATTAACTCAAACCTACTTGGCTGACCTGAGTTGGAGCACGCTGCACCTGAGCAGACCGTCAACATTCAAGGGCGCAAGAGAAGCATAGCTTCAGAGCCTGCTGGCCTGAGTGAGCAACAGCAGCATGGTCTTTGTGGCAGTGCAGGAGGCACACATGGCAGTGGGAGAAGTAGCAGCGCATGCACAGGGTCCACCCGCAGCAGCACTAGGCTCCAAGCTCAGAGGGAGAGGCAGCAGGTGAGCTTTCCATTCCATGTACTGGTCATGCAATGTAATGCAATGCTCAGAGGGAGAGCGCAGTAGGTGGGTTTGCTACGCAGTAATGTCACCTGCATGAGTGTGTTGCGCACATGCTGTTCAACAGGCAGGCAGGTGGTTTAGGTTGGCTGGCTGTGTCCGGAAGCTAGGAAGTACTGACAAATATATATGAATTGATAAGTATATATATGTAAGTTGATAAGTATTGATAAGTATTGATAAGTGGGCATTGATAAGCATGATATTTCAGCTGATCGTGGGATATGAGCGTTTCATTCTTTGAAAATGGTGCAAAAGGAAGCAAGTGTCTGGTAAGAGCATGCAGTCCACCACGCTGTGCAATAGGAAGGAGCACAGAGAATGCTGAGTCTGCTTTACACTTACAGTGTGAATGCTCTCCACAAGCTTGAATGCTCTCCCACAAAATAGGATGGAGGGTTCCATGCTGTGCATGCACTGTCCCCTTGCTCCTCTCCATTCTGCTTGTGCATGCTTGCATACAGGATGGGTTCTATTTAAAGGTACACAAGCATATGAAACTGGGTGACCTAGATGTTATAAGCTTAGAGCCTCGCGTGTGCACATGCATCGCCAAAAAGGGCGACGCTCCAGGTTTACATCCTCTAGATTGCCCTAGATATTATACGCTCATGTCCGTACTTGAGCCTGTACTAGAATTATACGCTCATATCCGTACTAGGGCCTGCTTGCAACGAGCACACCCTGAATTCTTGGCCAAGCTGAGGCTTCAGTCTTGCCTGGGCTGAGTGTTTCAGTATGAGTCAGTAGGGGTCGAAGTTGCATGCTATTGGTGATGTGCGCCCGCAGGCGCCTGGCTCTGTGGCGTCCCTGCTGCTGCTCATGTGTCGCTGGCGTGCTCGGGCCTTTTTGATGTACCTGCAGGTGCTTTTTGCAAACTAGCTAGGCAGTCTATTACTTTTGCTCACTGGTCTCTGAGAGTACTTGAGGTACGAGTGGAGCAGTGGTGCTAAACAATCTGATGCTTGTGTAGGAGAGTGCTTGGGGTGTGATTGTATAGGCACTGCCCTCTCGTTGGCTTGGCGTGCCGTTCGGTGTGCTCGGCATGACTGTGTTTCCCTCCCTCTTTTGCTCAATCTGCTCAGCCCTCCGCGCTGGATTTCCATTTTTTTAAATTGCACTCACTCCTGGCCAAAACCTGGCTAACTCCTTGCCAACTCCTGGCCAACTCATAGCCAACGCTGGCGGTGCTCTGTTCTTCTTGGAACCATTGCCTTTTCATGTTGCTTTGATGCAATTATGCGCCTTTGGTTATGGCTCACCATGCAGTGTGTGCATGATCAAAATGAGGAGCTGACCCATTCAGTTTGTACGTGTGCTACTTCACTTCTCCTGCAAAGCACCTCGTTTTTCCTGCGATGCAGCAGGAAAACGCGCTGCGCTACTTATTACAATGTGTGTTGTGCAGGATTGATCAGCCCTTTCCATATGCATGCTCCCTTTAATGCTGTGCGCATGTGGCAGGCAGCAACAGGATGTGTGCAAAATCCAGAGGCAAGCAAGGGCACCTCAAGATCAGATCAGGGATCACCCAAAGATGGACAAGCAAGCGGCTCCTGCCAGACCCCCTCAGGTACACGTATGCAACAAGCACAAGCCTGGGCTACACTTGCACAAATCTGCGCTTGCACAAGTCTGTGCGGCACTTTGTATTTGTCAAAAGTCTGCGCTGCACTCTGGATTTGTCAATCTAAATCCTGTAGTAAAGGAATGCTGGCAACACACTATGTCTCCATGGGCAGCGTTTGGTTAGCATTGACTGCTTGCATTTGGCCACCCTTCAAAAGTTTTGGGAGTATCCCAGAGAGCGCGACTACACCTCTTTGCTTGCTTGCTAGCTAGCTGGTTTGTTTGTTTGTCTGTTTGTTTATTTTGCATTGCATTTGCATGAAATGTGTGCACCCGTTGGCAGAGGGAAGGGAAGGGTTACATAGCTGTACCTGCCTGCGGGGGCAGCTTAGCTGAAGCAAAACATGCCTGCAACCAAACCAGTCCAAACTAAAAAGCAAAATGAGCTAGAAGCTCAGTCACAGCATTTCAGGCAAGCAGACACGAACTCGGCTAATCCTAGGACATCATCCTGATTCATTAAGTCTCTAAGGCGTGATGCACTGCTTGGGGGTGCAGAGCTAAACAGATGCTGGAACTGAGTGCGCAGTTCTGATAAATCCTGAGATGGGCAATCCGGGATAACATGCTCTTCGTCTTGTACAGTGTGCCAGTTGCATTTTTTTCAAATTCTAAGCTCATATGGGCACCTATTTCCATGATGTCGTTGGGTTTCTACTCAAAGTTTGTGACCGGAAAGGCGTAAGCATGAAATACTGCGAAGTAGTTTATGGGGAATATCTTGTCGTAGGTAGAGAGGTAGCAATGGCTTTTTTTTTCTCTTCTTTTCATCCCACCAGCCTGGTATAGAGCCCAATGGAATGCCAAAGTGTGTGTGGTACGTCCTCATGATTCTACTGGAAGCATGGGCCTCTTGTGGAGTCAGACCGTCCAGACTCCTCCAATCATGGATAATATGCTCACGAAGAACACCCTCCAAGTCGTTCATGTTAACCTTGGCTCTGGTACGTATAGCAGCAGCAAACTGTTGAGCATGAGGCATGTCATTCAAGGCTGTCAGAACCTGGTGAGTCCAACTGCCCTTTTTATCAGCAAGTCGTAGGTCTGCTTGCGCAACTTGGCTCAAAAGGGCATTGCTCGTACTGAGAAGAGAGTTCCAGAATCTCATGATACACCTGAACCAGTAAAAATAAAGGGGCATCTATCCCGTTTCTCAAAGTAAGTAAGATGGATATTCTGTTGGCTGGCGAGGACCAGTCACAGGCCGATCAGCCGAACAGTCTGGCTGAAGGTCCCCCCATGTATATCTAAATCTAAATCTCGAAGTAAGCAGTGCGTTTTTGTTGCTCTCTTAACACCCAAAAGAGACTTGAGGAAGCCTGTACGATAGACATGTGCTTTAGTTTTTGCTGATGACTCGAAAGAAAGTTTGTCTGTAGCCCATATTTGGCATCCGTACAAACCTGCTGTGAGTGCAAAGACTTGAAAGAGCCAAAGCATGCATGGCATGTTTCCTATTCAAGATACCAAGTTCAGCGCCGGCCTTTTGTACTCTGGCAATGCCTCCCATAAAGTTACGTGCCATTTGGCTTGTAGCAGCACTCATTTTGCCATCACGTCTCAGTAGAACTCCAAGTTATTTAGATTCTGTAACAACCTCAAGGGCTGTGCCATTGTACTCAAAAGTAGGCAGTTGCGAAGAATCTGCGCTGAAAAAGCCTCGTACGAGGTCGGATAAGACATGAGCTTATCGGTACAAGGGCTGTATATAAATATATATGTACATATATAGGGCTGTACATATATAGGGCCCTATACGGCTCGGATAAGACATCCGACCTCGAAGCCTACTCTCTCTAAATATATATACACACATGTAAATATGTATATATGTATTTTATGGGTGGAAGTAGGGTTTGACGGCCCTGTGCGGTCAATCAGGTGCACGCCTTGAAGTTATTCTTGCTTTATCAAACAGTGCACCCAATTGTTCAAAATTTGGCTCCTGGGATTTCAGTCAGTTCTCTGTATAGCAGTAGAACTGAGGTTTTTGGAGGCGAGTGAGATGAATGATCTGTCCATATTGCTGCTCATGCAATAAGGGACACCATCTTTTCCTTTCTCGGGGTATTTGCAGACCTGTTAGGCTTTATTTTGCTCTCGCCCCTAGCAGCTCTCAGACTTGTTGTGTGTCAGACAGTTCAACCATGCTTTTCCCAGCCGGGCCCAGTGTCGTTAGGTGAGCTGGTCCTTTCTCTGTTAGCTGACATCCGTGGTGGAGTGTTACACCTGTGGATGTAGCTGGGTAAAGACATGTCCTCAATTTCGCTGTTTTAGTCAATTTGTCTCAGTCTTTGCGTCTTGCTTTGAAGCAGTCCAGTCAATTTGGCAAGGCACCTAGCGCGTTCCTGCCTGCCTGCCTTCCATGTTTTCAACTGTGTCCCCTCAGCGTGTGTCTTTTGCTCCCTCTCCTTGGAGCCGTGCTCTGATGGCCATGCAGGCCAGATTTCCTTCATGTGATCAGTTGGTCTGCCCCCCTTGTAACTGGAGATCGCCTATCGAACGAGCTGGAAGAGAACATGCAACTCTTATTCACAATCTGTCGCAAAAGCAATTGAGAGGAAAGGCTCAGCCGGTCGAGGGGTTTCCAGGTGCCCTTGTGGAAAAAAAGTAATGCGTACTAGATGTTTATTCAGATGGGGACAATGCTCCACTGTAAGAACACACAAACAGTTGCATAAAAGAATTGTAGGATCAGGACGTTGAGCTTTTAAACACCCCCAGAAGTACATCTCCTTGAGTTGCCTGCAGGCATCCTTACGAGCCAATGATCGGCAGTGTTTCATGGGATGGAACCGCAATGGTTTGGGGGCCTCCCAATTTCACTGGATCCAAAAACAAGCCAGCGTGAAAGCATGGCCCCTGCCTATGTGAGAGATTGCCTCTGTTGTGACAGCATGCCCCCTGCAGAGCATGACCCCTGCCAGTGTGAGAGCAAGGGCCCTCCTGTGCAGATGCAAATTCCTGAAGTGTGTGCTTTTCTCATGAGGTTTTTATATTATGCTGCAGACTCAGCTGCAAAAGCTTTATGGCTGGAACATTGCCTGTTGCATTTTTTGGGGTTACACATTGTGTTTCAGGAATGTATCATTCTTCATTGCCATCACAGCAATTTTTAATGCACAAGGGCAAATTGCCAGCCTTCCTTTGTTTATTTGTATCAAGCGCTTTTGTTCGAAGCTTTTGAGGAGCTTTTGATAGTTATTTCGATTTTTGGTGGAGCTCTTGAGAGAGGAACGGAGAGGGTGTTCCAAGTTGCTTGCGAGCGTACAAGCCTGCTTTCATTCGTCATGTCCTGCAAATTGCGAATTTTAAGCGGCCCAATCATCAGTTGCAGGTTAACCTGCTTTGCTTAGTTTATTACGAGTATTGATCTATCTTGGATTGACACCATGTGACCAGGGATTTCCAAAGCACGTCCTCAATCTTGCATATATTAAGGGCAAGGCCATCAAAAATGGTCTGGCTGAGAGAATTGTCTGATCTGCACACTCACAAGCCCAGTTCAGGTTTCAAAGGCAAAGGCAAGCATGAGAAAGGATGTAACGAATGAAGCGGAAGAGGTTGGTTTGCATGGCGCAATTCATGGAAGCGTGTGTGTAAGTCTTGGGCCCAATTTAGGTTTTGCTTTGCTTGGAGCATGAACGCTCATTCCAGCATGCCTAGGATCTTCCTTGCTCGTTACTTGTCTATAAAGTTCAGGTTTCCTCTGCTTAAGGCAGAGCCTCTACTAGGAGCAGGTTGTCTCTGTAAGTGGCTACAGGTTTTCCAGCTATTCTTACTTTCTGCTACATGGCAGGTACTCCCAAAATCATCTCAGCCCTTAATGGCTGGTTACACTGCACAGGCAGGGGAAAGCTTCCTCAGCCTATTGCTAGTTTCCCCTGTCCGTCAGGTAATTTTCGACTACATTTCTCCAACGCTGAGGGCGGGGTAGCCTCTGTCACTGGACAGGTGCTCTAAAGATATGTCCAGACCGCAATGGACGTGATCCTGGGAGGTGACAATTATCTCGGCATCGCGCCGGTGTACTCTGTCTTTCGACAGGTGATGCCTATGCTAATCTCTCTCTGCCACAAGGACAGGTGATTCCTACACTTGCATCTCTGCCACAAGGACAGGTGATACCTACACTAGCGTCTCTGCCATAAGGGCAGGTGGTGCTAACACTACACTAGCTATCTACGCCATAGGGACATGTGCTCACCTTCCTTCTTTAGTTAACCCGGGCTGTGCACCCAAAGAGAGGTTCAATCAACCAAGTCACTTGGTTAGTGTTTGGAATTACAATTGAACAACGAGGGAAGCATTTCACACATGAGAGTATGATATTGCAAAGAAAGCAAACGTCTAGATGATGGCAAGCCTACTTGGTCTTCCCCCTCACTATCAAGTTGTGTGATAACATGGCAATGCAAGGGAAATAAGCATCTAAGCGATGGCAAGTCTGTCTGGTGTTCCCCCCTCGCTCCTAGCGCAAGGTGGGAGGCTAAACTGTTGTGCAAACTACTATAACTCAAAACTAATATAAAGATGAGCGTCTATGAGCATCTACTTGTCTGCTTGGGGACTTGGTCATGCAGTGCTTCATTCGGATAAACTCAGATGTGGAGTCTTCTGCTTATACCATCACTTGGATGTTGATCAACTTCAGCTCTACCGTTACAAAGGAAGTGTGTGTGTGTGTGTGTGTGCGCGCGCGTGCGTGCGTGCGTGAGCATGTGCAACATCTATATGAGGCCTTCAATTGCCTTCCGCTGCATCCTGGGCATGCCTTTTCACAAGGGTCATGGCATGTGTGTGCGCGTGCACTTGGTGTCGCACTTGTTAATGCGATGCATTTAGCTTGCACACAGTGCTTGCAATCGATGATGCTGGCATGTAAGCAACACTGTGAGGAGGCTTGCTGAAATACAGGCCTAAGAAGAGAACGACTGTGCCATGATGCCATATATTTGACTTTGCATGTTAAAGTGAAGAGGCAAGGAATACAAGGTTTACAAGGATAAGGCCTTGAGTCAAGAAGTGCGACTGCTAGCCTGCTCATAAAAGGCAATCAATTCATGAAGGAAATAAGGAAGAAATAAGGAACAAGGAATACCTATGAAAGAAATTCCTGGAAAGGGTAAAAGCTCAATTTTCCCAGAGGGGTCCAGCTGAGGCCTAAAATCAGATGTTTTTTGCATGCTCCTTTGCATATGTGTGCCCCAACTGGTTATTTTGAAACTTGGCTTCCTCTCAGTGCTTCGATTAAGGATTTTGGGTTGGTAGCATTTTGGCGACCAGGGGTGCTCATATCAAGTTGACGTGTAGCACAGTCCAAAAATTTCTTTTGCCAAAATTTCGGCTTCGCCAAAATTTTGGCATAACTACAGACATATCATATATATCACATATGAATATCCATAAATCCTGCATGCAAAAGGCTGCCGATTGCCGGAGCTTTCTGCCTCTCCTGCAGCACCAGATGCTCCTTGTGCTGCTTCCAAACCTCCACATTCTCTGTATGCTGGCAACCTCGGGTGATGGGAAGAACTGCTTCCTGCTGGCGCTGCTGTGCTTTGGTGAGCTTGCGCTTTTTTAAGCCCCAATGGGGCAGCACACAGCAAGAACTTGTGCAGGGACACGAGGCATTCTGCTTTGCAAGCCCATGAGCAGGCACTTTGCCACCTCTACGTCTGCTGCTTCAAAAGTCCCCCTGTGCAGAAGGGGAATCTTATTCATGCTCCCAAGAGTGCGCGCTCACTGGCGCTTGCGTCCCTTCCCCGCTGCCTCCTCAGACTCACTGGAGCTCTCCTGCTCGCTGTTGTCTCCTGCTGCTTCCATTTTCATGTCCTCATCTGCTACATGGGCAGTGCATGCGGGTGGTGGTGTTGGTGGTGATGGTGTGTGTATGTGTGTGTGTGTGTGTGCACGCGTGCGTGCGTGGGTGCGTGCCAGCTTTCTGTCGTTGCCCTCCCCTGCTGTGCTTGCAGGGGCAAAGGGTGCTTGCATGCTTGCAGCTGCTGGGCCACTGTCCACAGTGACTGCTGTTGCCGGTGCCATTGGAGGTAGAGGTAGTGGTGGTGCAGCTGCTGCTGCTGCTGGTGCTCTGCTGCTGCTGCTGCTGCTGACCTTGGTCCAGGTCCAGGAGCCTTTGATTTGAGAATTGCCCTTTCTCTTTGCTCCTCTTTTCCTTCATCATTTT
This sequence comes from Dunaliella primolecta, assembly GCA_914767535.2. Lineage (NCBI taxonomy): Eukaryota > Viridiplantae > Chlorophyta > Chlorophyceae > Chlamydomonadales > Dunaliellaceae > Dunaliella > Dunaliella primolecta. Next base: position 2,601,103 of record OU611760.1, on the reverse strand, counting down.
TTTAAAATTAAGTAAAAGCGAAAATGCGACAAGGGGTGGTCCCCAGAATATTTTGCGTCGCCCCATAGCGACGAGGGGTGCTCCTGGGGTGCCTCCCGGGCACCCCTCGTCGCCACCAAATGCGACACAATGTGCTTAAAACGCGACGCGTCGCCCCTAATCGAAGCACTGCTTCCTCTGGTAATTAGCCGCGGCGGTAGGGGGCTATCTGAAGCCCAAAATTGACCACTTTTTGCATGCTCCCCCGCATATGTGCCCCCCAACTGGGAATTTTGAAAATTATATCCATCTGGTTTCTATAGCTATAGTCTTGGAGCTCGTCTTGGACTTCATCACACTTACACAATCCTTTGTCTGGGTAAAGATATATGTTGAAAGAGGTGGAATTTTAGGGTGGATTTTTATGGTGGACTGATGCAATCAGGAAGTACCAAGTAGGTATGTACGTTCATCTCAAATCCGTTATCCGTTTTTACTCTATGGGTGCATGGTGACCGGTCTCCATTCTATGATTAAAAATCTTCCAACTCAGAGCTGAAGCCTTTTTGGGGATAGCATTGTGTGCACGACAGCTCAACTCCAACTTCCACGTCAGTTTGAACACTGAATTTGTATTTTCTCCCTTACAAATCGACACTTCTAAATTTTTATATACCTTTTGATTACCAAGGTATATTACACCATCTGGTCGAAGGATCAACCTCTGGAAGAGATGGGAGACAGCATCGCTGATCATCAGAGCTGTGTGATTTGCTGGGAAAATCCAATAGAACAGGGCTTTCTGGTATGAGCTGCAATTTGCCAACATGCATTGCCAACATGCTGACATGCACGTTTGTGTCAGTTAGCCCTGGCCACAAGAGGTCACTGTATATGGTGCACTAGACTGGCACTAGGGAAGGACCTTCAAGCACAAGCCACCAGAAATCGCAAGAATTAAGCACATTGTATAGTACAACCCCACAAGAAAAGTCAGCCTAAGAACTCGGTTGGCAACCCCGAAAGCCCACCACCTCGTCAAATGGTACTTCTCTCCTTTTACCAGACCACGACAAATTAAGTTAAATGAATTAATTTAATTTGTCCCAATGTCTTCTTCTTCTGATGCTGAGCATGAGGGTCCTTCACCTCCTGCACCTGCTGAGTACAACAAGCAAGGTGTATCTAGGCAGATCAATGGCACCATACAGAAGTGCCTAAAGTTAGTGGCTAATCACCCATACGTAGATGGGTTGCTCATCCTGCAAGGCCAAGCTAGGGGCAAGGTGCACATCATGCACTTAGGTGACCATTGGCGCCTCATTCCAAGGCACACTGCAGTGGGCCCTGTGGACATCATCAAGCGTCTCCTTAACAGAAGCACCTTCGCAAGAACCGTCGATGAGCTTACCAGTACGCGTGCATGTTTTCACGCTTGCATTGTGTGTGCAAAGCTTAGCTTGCAAATGTAACTTCCAGGCAAAAGGAATTCCACATGCTTGTTCTTACTGACTACTGGTGTCAGTATGTGACTACTTGTCAGTATGTTTGTTGAGCTCTTGCATTTGAAAGCACATGAAGGAGAAGTGCAGTAAATGAATCCTCAAGATGATATATATAGAGCACCAATTTTTTGTGTCCTTCGCCATGTGCCTAACTCATGAAGGGTTCCCCAATTTCGAGGAGATGGCCACTGCAGTGTTGGAGAAGGGCCAGGCAAAGGAAGGAGTGACTCAAGAGCAGCTGGCCTCCACCATGAGAGATGCCTGCAAAGGCATGTACCAGGGCAAGCATGATGCGCATGGATCAGATGTGTCGGTCGTCAATTTCCCGCTTTCAAATGGAGCACCCATTGGATTTGGAGTGGTAAACAAGGAGGTAGTGCAGCAAGTGGAGAGGTTCACTAAAGTGATGGGTGACCAGAGCAGGCAGCAAGCCCATCCAGTCAGTGCAGAAGTATTACAGAAGGTAACAACACAGGGATATGCAGCAGCCTTATCAGCCGCCATGGAAGATGGATATCGGAGAGGCCTCCGTGCTGCAGGCTCACATGAAGGTAAGAAAGTTCAGATATCAATGATTTGCAAAAAAGGAATACGGACACAAGGGAATATCTGATCCCAAGCTGTGCCTAAGCACCAACACGCACCAAAGGATGGGCATTAAGGTGGGCTTAGAAGGCCCCATGGAGGTGGTGGGGGAGGGTGATTTTTGCAGATTTGTGAAATGGGCCGAGCATTTTTATTTGGGTTAATGGGGGGAAGTAAAAATGGTGGGCACATTGAGAACTGCCAATTCTGGGTGTGTCCAGCATTTCAAATCAACCCTGGTTCTAGCAGGAGGCATGCGCATCTAGGTGGGCCTAGAAGGAAAGGAGTAGGGGGAGGGTGATTTTTGCAGATGCGTGAAATGGGCCGAGCTTTTGTATTATGGGATATTAGGGGGCAGTAAAAATGGTGGGCACATTGAGAACTGCCAATTCTGGATGTGTCCAGCATTTCAAATCAACCCTGGTTCTAGCAGGAGGCATGCGCATCTAGGTGGGCCTAGAAGGAAAGGAGTAGGGGGAGGGTGATTTTTGCAGATGCGTGAAATGGGCCGAGCTTTTATATTTTGGGTTATTAGGGGGCAGTAAAAATGGTGGGCACATTGAGAACTGCCAATTCTGGGTGTGTCCGGCATTTCAAATCAACCCTGGTTCTAGCAGGAGGCACGCGCATCTAGGTGGGCCTAGAACTAACGCATTGAGCAACGTTTGCTTGCCCATTCTTACTTTATTACAGGAGGTAGGCAGCCCCCTACTGGAGGACCATGCGCTGAGGTTCACACTCAGTCTCAAGGTGTGTGTTGGAGTCGGCAAGTGCTTGTTGTGAATATTTACAATCATTCTTTAAATGCTTGCAGATTATAGCTTTGAGAGTAAGCAAATACCCTTTTATGTCACTTGTGCAGGACGTACTTCAGGTGACCGTGCCCCAAATCCTCCAACTCAGCGTCCCAGGCAATTTACTGGTTTTCTAGGTTAGTGGTGTTTCAATAATTTTGAGGAAAGAAGTAGCACAAAGGAGGTTGCAGCAAATGAGTGCATGTCAGCTGCCTCTACATAGCCTTGTTGTACCTAACTCGACAGGAAAACTAACTTTGAAGCTTGTACCACGTATTACAGGTGGCTTTCTAAATTCCTCAGCTGCAGTTCGCCGAGCAGAGCAAGCTCAAGGTGCGGATGAGTCAAACTTGCGCTGTCTCGCTGTGGCAAGTGCCTGCCCATTTTGTACCACACATTTCAATTTGGGCTTGAGAATTTTTTGCACGTAACAATTCTACTTATTTAATCACTGTACTGAACTCTGTATCAGGGTCCTTATCTCGCATGATTGATGTGGCTAAACGTGTTGTCAAGTCAGAGGCTGTTGATGATGAGGAAGGAGAAGCTTGGATTAGTGCACTTCAAAAGTTCAGTGCAGCAGGTGCGTCGCGAATTGCATTAAAAGTAAAAGGCTTCAAACAGGTCGGCAGGCAGGAAGGAAGGAAGGAAGTAAAGATTGATAGGGATTTTAAAGGCACTCTCTATTTGCAGAGAAGTGTGCAACTCCATCATCCATTTATGCATGTGAGAAGAATGCTTTCTCAAACCACTTGCTTTTAATTCCAGGAGGAGAAAATACAGCACAAGCTCTCCTTACGGCTGCAAGCACGTCGATGGAGGCGCCGGCTGTTCAAGCAGCACTTCAAGCTTTTGTAGCTCAGATAGATCTCCCAGATGATGCTGTATTGACGGGTACGTTTACTTTGTCTAATCAGTATAATAAAGCAAAACGATAAAAGCGGAAAAGAAAAAGGATAGGAGAAGAATGAGAATAGAGAGGGATACAAGGCAAGCTAGAAAGATTGAGCAAGTCGTGCAAAGAGATTTTAAGCTGATGACCGCACACGTTTTTCAGTGTGTGAAACACTCAACTCAGCAGTTCATTCTGACTTGGTACACATTGTTTTTGTGCTGATCCAAACCGGCATGCTGGGGACGATCCAACCACCTCTGTTGCTGCACACGGCCATCATCGTACCTCATTCGTGCCTGAATTGATGCTTGTAGGACAAGTGCGCAGTAACATCACTAGTCATTATGCGTTGCATTACCTTCTGGCCTGGAATTCCATGTATGCTTCCTTTATTTAAGCAACAACACGTTTCTTTGGCGTGTTCATTCAGTCCAACGCGCAGCAGGCCATCATCCCTCCACCTCCGTTGCACATAGAGGTGACCATCAGCGTAGCTCATCTGTCCCTCGATCAGGTAGAGCTCCATACTAGTGCTTGTAACACACGTTCAATGGAACCATTTGCCATTGTGCACTGTTTTGCCTCCTGACCTAGAAATCTTGAATATGACTACAAGCCTTGTGCGTGCCTTCTGTATGCGGCAGAGAAGGCAGTGGGAAGGCATGCTAGAAAGTGCCTCCATCTCTGAAGCATGGATTGGCTACGAAAGAGTTGTCTACCTGCGTTTTGCCTTTATTCTAGATGGGCTGCTGACGCGAAGCTTTACAATTCAATAGTACATGGGACACTTGTGTTTATCCCAAACCAACACGCCGCAGGCTGCCGTCCATCAACTTCTGCTGCACACGGAGCTAGCCAAGACAGGAGTCCCTCTCCTGGTAGGTTAACGTCTTGCACTTAAAATCGTGGACAACAAAGAGGTGTGGCTAAGCTGCAATAATGTTCCATGTACATTTGCGTTTTAGTATGCATGCTTAGGCAAAATTCCAGAGCAGATTCTATATATTAAGCAAATATTGATGTGTTTTGTGGATTCTTGTGGTGTGCAGCTTTGACTTTGGAGGACCTGCACAAACGCGTCCAAGAAGCAGAGGCAGCCAAGAAGCAAGCACAGCAGCGACAAGCCGAGAAACGGCAAGGGCAGACAAGGGGACGGAGAGGCAAGGAACTTACGACAGCAGATCATGCCTTGGAGGTTGCTAAAGCAAAGTTGCGCATTGCTTTAGAGAGACCTGGCGAACAAGACAGAGAGGCTCAACGCCCTATAGCTGGTAGGAACCGTTCAGTGCCCAACTACAAGGCCTTGGACGGTGGAGGGGATCAAGGGGGAAGCACGTCAGAGGAAATGGGGGAGGGGTATATGGGGAAGAGGGTAATTGGGGATAGTGAGGGCAGCTCTAGCGCACTTGTGAGTGAGCAAGATGGCGCCCTCAGTGACGATGACTTTGAAGAGTGGGAGGAAGAAGATGCAGAGCACCGCCCAAACAAGGTATGGTCAGCATCGCTTTCAAAATTTCTTGTACAATGGAATGTACATTCCAGGCAGTGTTATGGGATGCATTGATGTTTTGCACCATAGACCATGCAAGCTGATGTGCTACGTACGGATTACACCTTTGATAATTATGTGTGGATGACAGTGTGAGGTTATAGATCCGACCATCATCTGGAGTATAAAGCGGTGATCGGGTCGTAGGCTGGGTTCGACTCCCAGAACAGTATCAAATCCCTAACTGTTTAGCCGCTATACTCTATTCCTAGTCACCTCACCAACTGCCACTACGGGTCGTAGCATGATGAGAGTTTGTTTTCTTAGGCAGTATTAGGCACGTACTGACACGCACGATGCTTTGCTGTCCTTTGGCTGCAGCGCCACAAAAAGCAGAAGAAAGCGGAATGGCAAGACCTCTTGAAGGATGCTGAACGAGCCATAGCATCTCAGCCCGCTGATAAAGCAGAGTGTTTGAGGCTTTACAACTCTTTGAAAGCATGCCCAGCCAAAGCTGCTAAGGGTACAATTAGGGAGCTCTATAAAATTGTCTCGTAGTCTTGAACGGTCATGCGTGCGCACCAAGACTCGCACTCCACGCCATGTTGGTACATTCCTTGTAGTGGACTCCATAATTGTTGAGGTTGCCTTGCACAATAGTAGAGTACCTGTGCTATATTTTATACAGAAGGATATAAAAGTCCAGTTTGTCAAGGAGGGGGAGCAGGCACTGGTAATAATATGTGGTAGAGGGGCCTTTCTGACAGTCGTGTTGTAGGTCCCATGGCGTGGGCCAACTTGCTGGAGTATAATTCTGTGCTTGCATGTCTGGTGTTAATATTAGTTGTAAATCTGCATGGCAACTCAATTTTGATGCAAATGATTTAGCCTTTTGCCTGGTCAAACCCAAGTTGATAACAGGTTTAATGGTGTAGTTGGTGTAAATGTGTTTGCCACACCAACTATGATGCAAAATCACCTTTTTGTTCCTGTTAGGAAGAAAGAAAAGAAAAAGAAAAATACGTAGGCAGTGAAACACTCCCCAGAAAAGAAAAGAAAAACTACGTACGCAATGAAACACTCCCCACATCAGTTAAGGAAAGGGGGCCACATTGGTGCGCAGACCGTATGACCTCCCCACCACAAAGTTTATACTGAAAAAAGCACGGCAGACAGAGAAAGAGGACAGGTCCAGCAACGAGAAAGAGGGCAGGATGTTAGGGTTTCTCGAGCTGCGGGTTTTGAGCCTTGTTAAAGTGTTGGCATGCTGGGCAGTTGCAACTTCCAGAGTGGAGAGACGGTCAATCTCAAGGCAGAATTTAAGTTCAACAAGATGAGTGTCCCTGTCTTGAGGAAGGATTCTAGAAGGATCAATATGGGCAGCTTTGGTTCCGGGCATAGGAGCCAGTACCATTAGGGAAAAAACAGTTAGGGAGAGCTTGCGATATGTTTTCAGGAACTACTATACCCTGCTCAAGGAGTCTCTCGTTTCGGCAGGCATCCATACCAATAAGGGATGAGCCATATCTGCCTTCGCTGAGGGCTTTGACACAGAGGCTAAGGCCAACATGTTGCCTGTTGGTGTGCATCCACTACTCCTGATAGGTCAAGAAGAGGACGGACGCTCAAAAGAACGTCTCATTGAGTGAGTATAGGAAGGGAATGGGCTTGGAGCTTTAAGACAACCCGTTTGATTATTTGCTATTTTAAAATCATATCATCTCCAGCATGAAGACTGAACGCCACAATGCTGCTGGAAGAATGATAATCAAAGCTCTTAGCAGAAGCCCCTGGGGAGCAGGTTTGGTTAACATGGACATAGGGAGTGGTGATAGGTTGGCCTAGCACAACCTTCAAAGCCCTGCACATGCATCAAGCAGAATTATACCCCCTACCTCTTTCCAAGAAAATTTTCTAAGAGATCTAGACTCACCTCAAGCCGTCCTGATGCTATACTGATTACTCTCTATAAAGCAAACCCACTTCTTCTTCTCCTACTACCTCCTGCTCACACCATCATGCGTTAGGCAGCAGACACAACCCCACGTTGAGGACAACAACAGCCAACCGCGTGAGGCAATCCCACCAACACAATGTGAACCAGCGGCATGTGCACTTGATTGAAATTAAGTACTGTGAAGACACGAGGCCTGGACAGCAGTTGGAGGCAGCACAGCTGCAGCTTGCAGACCTCTGCAAACTCATTAATGCTTAAGTTGTGACTCTCCACACCATCCTTTTGGGTGTTGGTAGGACCTGCTTCACTGAGCACATCCTTAACCATTTTAAACATTTGGGACTTAACCATTAACGCGCCAATAAAGTTGTTTGCAAACTTCATGCCCATTCTGTCATGTATGCCAACAAGCTTGTAAGAAATAAATAAAGAAAGAAAGACTACGCTTGCAAAGTCCGGCCGTGTGCATTAAGGAAAGGTTAAGGAAAGATTAAGGAAAGGCTAACAAGCTTGTTACCACCAGGCGTGCTATTGAAGACAATAATACTTCTCGCAGCCAGGGTACGGAGCCGGGTGCTTCCAATAACCTCTCCCTTTTGTTGGAGGAGGCATACGGCCTTATTATTGATTATGGGAGCTAAATTGTCTTTTGTGTTTGCTCAATGTTCCCAAAGTTCCTTTCTCCGTGCGTCTCCACTTCGGCTTTTTACCAACAAAATAGGCTATGATAGCCTATTGGCCCCCAACATAAACTCCACGAGTGCTTCTCCTTAGATGCTTCTCCTTTAATGCTGTTCTAACACATAACTTTTCTTGATCAGTGTTACCTGATTTTTCATTCATGGTTTTCTTTATTCTTGCGTCCTCAAACCTTCGGCTTGTGCTTCTCTTTCCTGCCCCTCAGTCTGTATTCTTTCTTGTCAGTTTGGCTTAATTTGATCACAGGCTTTGTGCTTGAGCTGGCTCTTCCTTTTTTTTAGGCTTCCTATCAGCCTGGCTTCTTTCTTGCCAGTGCGGCTAGGTCAGATCACATGCTTTTTGCTGAATCAAACTGCCCTTGATTGCAATTACAACTATGTCATTCTTCTTTCCTTCCTTTCTTGCTTCCTTCCTTCCTACCTTCCTTTTTACAAGTTTGGCTTCTTCCTTCTCATTTTTACCAAGTTAGGATAAGGCTTCTTGTCTCAGCTAAACTGCCCTTGCTGGCAATAACAACTACGTCATTCTTCTTTCCTTCCTTTCTTACTTGCTTGCTTCCTTCCTACCTTCCTTCCTTTTAATAATTTTGGCTTCTTCCTTCTCAGTTTGGCCAGGTGAGGATAAGGCTTCTTGTCTCAGCTAAACTGCCCTTCATGGCAATTACAACTATGTTATCTTCTTTCCTTCCTTCCTTTTTATAAGTTTGGCTTCTTCCTTCTCAGTCTGGCCATGTTAGGATAAGGCATCTTCAGCTAAACTGAACTTGATGGCAAATACAACTATATAGCTCTTCTTTCTTTCCTTCCTTCCTTTCTATAGGTTTTGCTTCTTTCTTCTCTGTTTGCTAGGATGGGTACATGCCTCTTGCTTAAGCTTAACTGCCCTTGACAGCAAATACAACTATGTAGCCTTTTCTTCCTTACTGCATTAAGCTCCAAACTCATAAAAAGAAAAAAACTATGTATAGACGGTGACCGTTGTTGTTCCTCCTTGCATAAATATCCCAAAAATCACAAGGGAGTCCAAACAAATACTTGGATGTATTGGCACACATTAAATGTTGTGAAACACTAGTTGCAAATTGGAATGCCATGGCAATTCCTGCCACATAACACTCAGTGGTGGTAATGGGTGCCACCTGGGCATTCCATCTGGTAAAATCATGTACTATAAGGACGACATCTGGGCACCTCGGACGCACTTCAGCATCAGGATGTCTATAACAAACAAAAAGTCTTATGTCTCCATTCACAAAGGGCTCAACTTCTCCTCTGCCTCTGCAGCTTGACTAAGGAGGTGCTTTTTGTGCTGCCTCAGCCGGAAGACTTTGCCATGATTGACAGTGAGAAGGCGATCGGGAACAAGCAAATCAACCTCTCCAACCTCAGCGAGAGCCACATCCACTTCATGGAGAGTGCGAGCAAAATAACTATGAAGCCTTCGCCTTTCCACGACGAGCACCTGCCAGCAAAACACAGGATATAGTTTTGTTTAGCGCATGCGACATGTCTAGCACATGCATCATCGTGTAGTACCACCACCCACCTCAAGCTGCTCTTTACACCTATCCAAGTCGTTTGAGGCCATGACGTGCTTACGTCCGAGCATCATCTCTTCGCCTGAGTGATTACATAAGCCAGACGGTGAGTGAATGCTTGAAAAAGGGCAGATAATACTCAAAAAGGATGAGGAGTTCCCCCGTTGTTTTCTAAAGGGGCTTTCAGCATAAAGCATACCTCCACCAGTGTTCGCATGCTGAAAGGGCAGTTGCAATTTCGTGGTGGAGCGCTGTGCTTTTGATGCATTTCAGGTGTGCACGTACGTGTGTTTGTGAGCTTTGGAAGGGGAATGTTGAAGGGCTTTCCAACTTATTTGATTTTCTGGTATTCTGTCAGAGGGGGCTTAGACCTAAGCATGTGCCCAAATATGCTCCTTTTTTCATTCTAAGTGTGCCCACTCACAACCACTTCCTAATTGGGACTATTTTATTTTAGATGGCTGAAATCGCCACATAACACCTGCCATAGGGTAATTTAACTCAAATTTATTTTTTACAATGATATTCTTTGGTTATAAGGACCCCAAAATACTAAAAAGCAGGGTTGGGTCATACGCGGGTTTGGGGGGAGCCGTTCGCATTTACCACCCATAATTACGCGTACGTCGCGTACATACGCGTATTTAGAGGGCCATTTTTGGGAGTGAGGGTCTTGGGTGGGAGAGACCCCCTTGGAGGCACCAACCACCCCTTAGCAACCCACTCTTCCACCCCAAGGCCATATCAATGATGCCAGCATGATGAACAAGTCGAAGAGTCTACCCATGGGCCTTGAGGGAGCTTGCAGGGGGCTTGCTTGAGGCCTTTCAGCCTCACAAAGAGCTGATGCCATCATGATGCCATCACAGGTGCTCTAGCACGCAGGAAGGAAGGCTCCTGGTGTGGCTGTACAGCAACTTGCGCCTGCTCCAGCACACCCAGGACCTGCAGCAGCTGGGGCAGGCTTGGATGGCTGTAGAGGAGGAGGAGGAGGAGGAGGAGGAGATGGGGCAGGAGGAGTCCAGCAGTGGGAAGACTGGTTCACGGGCAATGAGAACAATGCAGAGTAGAATCTGGGGCACAACTTGCTGGAATTTTTGAAAAGAAGCATCGAAACTTGAAACGAGAGGCCCAGGACGGGCCTGCGAGGCACTGCTGACAGACGTATTTTACCCAAACCTGCTAAAAAGCAAGCAATTTGGTGCAATGGGTGGTCAGATATGGAGTTTGGTGGTGAATAATATGGTTCACGCTGCGGCTAAGTAGGTATGGTATCCGTAACTGGCAGTTCACAAACCTTTGTGCTACAGACAGATAAAAGCAGGCTTTACAAGGAACTCAAGCTTGAAAACTGCCAACCACAGAGAACCTATGCAAGGGAGCATGCAAAAAACACCTGATTTTGGGCCTCAGATAGCCCCTTTTGATGTTCTGTCATTAATGTCACTCTTCCCGTAGGAAGGAGGGAAACAGGGAATGTGTTTTCCCTCCTTCCTGCGTCCTGCCGGAAGAACAAGCATACCTTTTATACACGTGAATTTTTTAATAGCCGGCACAGTTCCCCCATGGAACATAATCTTGTACCCCACACATTTGTTATCACCTGAGTGTTGTCCCCCTGCCTCCCAAGGCGATGGTTCCCCTCGAAGCATAGCAGCAACCTACATTGCAATTAATTGGAAAATAATTTTGACAAATAATGAGAGGCAACTAAATGAAAGTGGAACAAGGCAAGTGCGCCATTGCAAGGATACACATGTTGGCCTACCTCTTCACTAGAAACAGGGTAACATCCATGGTCGCTTCCAATGAGCCGTGGAGAAGACAGCCAAGTACGCATGTCACACACAATGACATCAAGGCAGGTGTGCTTTCTGGAATCACTCTTCCTTCGCAATTCATTGTCATGCAGCGATGCATCATCTTTGTAAGATGCACGAGAGTTAGTCAAGTCATGGACCAACTCACTAATTTCGTCCTGCCACCTGCAGGTGAGATGAGAGGGCAGCATTGCCATGCGCACAGGAAGTTTTCTTCTGTTTCGTAAAGCCTACAAACATACCTACAAACCTGGAACTTGGTCAATTCAGCTAAGTGAAAACAATAATCCTGATCAGTAAGCCCATGCCCGGTGGTGGGAGGAATATCAAGTTTAATTTTCAAGTCCACAACTGTATTTTCTAATCCCAATAGATCTCCAGCCTTTGCACCCTGCACTCCAAAAGCAGGTGAGCACATTCAAGACACAAAATGCGCAATGCAAGAACATTCAAGGCTATATTTGCAAAATGCGGACACATACCTTAATTAAAATTTCACCAATAGACTTGGCTCCAGATGACACAATATCTTTTTTACTGCGAGAAACCCCTTTCATTTCCCAAAAACGTACGTAATTCATGAAATTGTCCATCTGGTTTTTTGTATCTACCTTAAAAGTGATTCTATGTATGAACTTATCAGTAGCCCCCTGCAGCGAAATTCCTGCAAACAGGAACGTATAATTTCACGACAGGTGTGCATGTGCCTCTAATGCACCTGCAGTCAAATGTGCATGGCAGAAACAAGGAGGAAAGGAACACAGTGTACACACCTTTGGAATTTGCTTGCGCCGTGAGCCTGCTCAATTCAGCTTGCAGCTGTTGCTTCTTTTCTAGCATGCTCTTCCAAAGTTTAGCTGTTCTAGAAACAATATTTCTTCTTTTCATTCTAGTAATTTCAGCCAACAAAAACTCAAGGAAGTCGCGTCTATTGGGAGGCGTCATGTACTTCACAAGTTTTGCCGCAGGCTGCGTGTGTGTGTGTGTTTGTGTGGAAAATTAGGATATGTTTTGTAAATGGTCATTGACATGCACACAAAAGACACAAAGCACCATCAGGAATACACACAAAGCAATGGGAAAAATGACATACCTTGAGCAAGGACCACAGCTGCTCAATTTGTTCTCCTACACTCCATGCGGTTTTGCCTCTAAATCTTCCACAGTTTTGTATCTGGCACGCTAAATCGTGTGATGCACCATGCATCCAATTTACCAAAATGGTTAACTTACTAGTTGCAAAAGTCCTCTGCGAAGGGGCAAAAGCAACTTCATACATACTTATGAGTTCACAAAAACAAATGGCATGGATTTAAATTTGCAAGAAGAAAACCTGGTTGTACACTGTTGGAATAGACAACCATTGACGTACCTGTAGAAGTCGCTCCCAAGATTTTGACAAGCGGCAGCCAAAGTCTACGTAGACTGTGCTCATGGAGGAACAGTACATGGTGATCCATAGTAGCATCACCTGAAGAGCAGGTGGGGAACAATAAGAGGTGTGTCACATTGCGTTCTTGCCATGACGAGCTCCCGGACTGACACAGACGCATGAAAACCCGTTCAAACTTACCATGTAGTAAACAAAATTCTCAGGCCCTCGAAGGTCACAAAACAAATTGAGCAATGGAATGCCATGAATGCAGACAGTTCCAATGATGCCAAATCTATCATATAGAGCCCCATGTCTGCTCTGGGTACGGGCACACGAGAGACGGGTGCTGCGCTGCTCGCCATCCCCATCTACAAGCACATCGCCTTGGTGGCTGGAACAGGGAGCAACAGCTGCCATAAAAGCAGGCAAGCTGCCCAAACTGCACAGCAAAATAGCATGGCACAGATGTCGCCTTGAGCAAGTTTAGGCCACCTTGAGCAGGCAAATCACCATGAAATGGCCTGATATTGAAAAAGGCTTGAGGACACCTTGAGCAAAACCATCACAACACGGCCTAATGTGTACTTACTACTCCTGCATTATTTGCGCATGCCCTCACCTGCCACGCTCTGCCACTTCTTTGACCTGCTTTTCAACCTCGCCAAAAAATTCATTACCATGAGGCTGCAGGTGTTTGGCAGCATTCCCAACATTTGCAAAGCGCCCACATTTGAGAACCGCATCCATTGAGCCAGTTGCGCAATACTCAGGATCATCTGTATGGAGGCAAGAATCCTAAGTTAGAAACTGAATTTGACACTGTGTATTGGTATTCAGGGCACACACCTTAAAAGTATGCAATGAGTGCGCGCACAAGCGCTGAAAGCATAACATAAAAAAGCTCAACAGAATGCAAAAAAAGGAATGAATTAAGAAAAGGAAATGATCATTAATATTTGTGAGTGTGCAACTACATTCAGAGTGCAAGCACACACCTGATGCGTGGGCGCAGACTTGACAGTTTTGAAGGGGGCCATGGGGCAAATTGGGAACACCACAACTCTCAAGTGTATTGAGGTTGGCAAAAGTGCGGCAGTACATCATATTTGCAAAGCTGAAGCTTTCGGCGTCAATGTTGCAACCATCATCATACTGGTCAGTCCAATAAGACACCTCATTAAGCATCTGCACAAACACTGCATCAGCAAATAGAGGCAGTATAAATCAGGAATAGCTACAGGGAAAGCATCATAAAACTTATCTTACCTGTGCTAGAAACCCCGCTTCCAAGAGCCAACTTTGCATAAGCCGGGAAGACAGCCAAGTCAAACCACACATGGGGATGCTCAGGGGTGCTTCCAAAGCAGCCACAATGGAGTGGCTGGGCAATGACCTGCACCCAATAGAAAGAACAAGAGGTCTATTCGGGTCTAATGAATGTTGATTTGGGTACATCTAGGTCAGCCACGCCTAGCTAATCAATCAATCAAATCTAGCATGAGCCTTTGCCACTTCTGCTAGGTGAGTATGTGCATAAACATATTCTGGACAGTCCAATCAAGGGGCTTAAACTGTTGGAAGGTCCTGCTCTTAAGCACTCACCGTCATGTTGCATGAGGCACACTTCTTCACCTTCACTTCAAACTTGAAAGAGCAGGTCAGTGACACGTACGATGCATCATAATGCTGACTTGGCTGCAAAAAAGACGTGCATGATGACATTTAATGAGTGAAACTTGATGTCACGAAGCCTTCAAGTGGCAGGTGCTCTTGCGCTTCATGTGCACATTGGTCACCTGGAGCATGGGCTGACTGCAGCATCCACCGTTCGGCTGCACCTGCTCAAAAGATTGATCCACCAGAGTCTGCAAGGCAGCTTTCTTGGCTTCAATGTCAGTGTCATGGCGAGCAGCAAAGCCTGGAAGCAAGCGGAACATCTCGCTGCGCCAATACTCTTTGTTCTTGCGCGTGTTCACATCTCTAGCTTCCGCCTCCTTGCCATGCCGGCTTTCACTGGCACCTACAAACAGGCTTCCAATGATCATGCAACCATGTGCATACAAAGCTCATGCAAAAATGCAGCAATGCTTGCTTCACCAACCATGTCCTTCTTCTCCTCCTCTAAACATGTGCGGCCGTGCGTGCCGGCTTTCCTCTGCCCCTGCTGGTAATAAATGATTGCGTTTAGAAGTGCACTGCTTGATAGTGGAAGCATTCTGCGCAACACCCACCACGGTTGGGGAAACCAGCCAAGGCATTGGGGGAGCTCGCACCCTCATCATCACCCTCATCAACATCCCCATCTCCACCAGATAAGCCACCATCAGACCCATTATCAGGTCTAGCACCATGAATAGGGGCCTGCCTGTGTTTCTGAAGCCTTCTCTTCTTAGGTTTCGGTTTGGGGGAATAAATTGGGCCAAAAAATCCTAAATTATCTTTCATAATCGTTTTTCATTCTTTAAAAATAGACGGGAACGCAAGGGAGCTGCATGTTTGTTCAGGGGTAAAAATGCTACCACCACCTGGGATACTGCTTTTAGGCTGAATTTTCTTGTGGGGCTTCACTGTACAAATAGCTTAATTCTTGTGATTTCTGGTGGCTTGTGCTTGAAGGTCCCTCCCTAGTGCCAGTCTAGTGCACCATATACAGTGACCTCTTGTGGCCAGGGCTAACTGTTTGTGTGTGTGTGTGTGTTTGCAAGTGCATGTGTGTGTGTGTTCTTGGGGCCTCACAGCAGGCAATAAACAGCGAGAGCCTAGGATTAACATCACAGCTTGGCGCTCCTTCCCTTCATCCAGCACAACACCGATCTGCATTTGTGCGTCTGCTCGGCCTGCTCGCGGAACGTGCAAGTCGGGGACCCATGCCCCATGTGAGTCCCGTTTCTGGCTTTGCACACACATGCAGTTTGCTACAAACAGGTGCTGAAGACGTCCCCTCCCTCCACACTTCTTGCGACAGGTGCCGCATCCCTGTGGAGCGCATCATTAACGTGTTCAGCACAAATGAACAGAAAGGAACTAAACGGCTCACCTCGTCAGCTCATTCACCAGCCACACCGGCTACCCCGCCCCCAACACATCCCCAACTGCTGCAATCAGAGCTACCACCCGCCTTAAGGCACCTGTTGCAGTGCCCCACCTCCTCTCTTTCGCCTGCATGCCAGAATGAGCCTGCCAATTGCCATGCTGCCTCCCATCAGCCTGCAACCTTGCCTTCCCCTCATGTCACACCCAGCGCTGGCTGCAAACCAGGCAACGAGAAGCAGCAACAACAGCACCGGAGACTCCAAACTCAGGTGCAGCAGCAAGTGTGTGAGGTGCAGCAGCAGCAGGAGCAGCAGACGCAGATGCAGCAGCAGCCACAGGAGCAGCAGCCGCAGGAGCAGCAGCAGCCACAGCAAGAAGTTTTGAGTGCCGCTTTTAAGTTTCCATTCCTGCGAGTTATCCTCTTGTTACTCACCTCCGCCCTGCAAACAGCAGCAGGAGCTTGCAAGCCTGTCCTCATACCTTCAGCCACTTTCCTGCGGCGTGGCGCCACCAAGGCTAGCCTTGCACTGATGTATTTGAGGGGGGTTTGCTGCAGCCTTAGACTGGGACGCCGCCACCAGACTTGCAACCAGCAAATACGACACAACCAGCAGCCCCAGCGGGAGCAAAAGCAGCAGCAGCAGCAGCAGCAGCAGCAACCTCCTGATCAGAAGAAACGGAGGAGGAAGGGGCACGGTAAGCAGCAGCAGCAGAAGCAGCAGCCCCAGCCGCTGCAACCGCCAAGGACGAGGTACGAGTCGCATTCAATGAAGCAAGGCGTCCATCCTCTGCTGTGCTGTGAACTGTGGCTGCATTTTTTACAAAGCGTTTGCAAAGCATACTAAGCTCTATAAGCAGCTTGCTCCTGCTGCTTCTCCCTGTGGAAACAACGAGGGGGGTGCAGTGACACACCTTCCCATCCTTGTGAAAAATGCCTGATCAGCCTGAGGAATGGTTGCCTTGTTGCGAGGAGGTGTAGTTCAGCGATCTCGTATGCTGTAGGTAAAGCCTCACTTGGCTGCATTGTTGCAGGTAGTTCAGCAATTCTGTGCTGTAGGTGAAGCCTCACGGGTGAGAAGAAAGGAAAGGGATTAAAAGAGAGGAATGGAAGGAAAGGAGAGGGAAAGGAAGGAAAGGAAAGGGAAAGGAAGGGAAGGGAAGGGAAGGAAAGGAAAGGGAAACAGTTGTATGGCTGTCGCTGCCTACAAGGGCAGCTTAGCTGTGAGTGGATGAAGATGCTGGTTGCACTTCCATCAGCATGCCCACCACTTTCTGGTTTGGACCTTCTTTTCCCTTAGCATTACTTTGTAACAAGCGGCAAGCCTGAGCTACCCAGCCTGACCCAATCTACACTTGGCTGGAGAGCTTGTTCCATGTCTTCTCCTTTATGGCCTCATCTGCATCTACTGGTGAAATGTGCATCAGCTGCTGCCTTTTTGTTTTGTTTATGCCTCAGTCCCTTGGCTTGATTCCTGTGTGCTGCTGCTTTTGTGTCGATGCTGAACTTGATGTCGCACCTACAACATCATGTCACACGCACATGCACACGCGCGCGCGCACACACACACACACAGACACACACACATACATGTACGCACGCACGCAGGTGTCTGTTCAGGCAAGCCCCAGCTGCTCGCAGCCTTGCTCGATACCTCCCTTGGATCTGTGGCTTTATTGCCCTCTTCTTGCTCTGCCTGTACATCGTTGGGGAGCAAGCACTGAGGGAAGAGGCGCAGATGAGAGATGCCCAGATGACAGCGGCAAAGCACTGGAGCGCTAGATCTGGCCAACAAAGGACGGAAAGGAAAGGAAAGAGCTACATAGCTGGCCAGCAAGCACGGAGGGACGAGGCAGAGGAAGATGGGCATGCAGGGCATTGGGCGGATTCGTTTCAGAGTTGTATTGCTGGTGAGAGCAAAACAGAGATGTTTGGTTAGTGGTGGCTTGCACTGCATAAGTATCAATGGATCGCTGCAAAGTGGTGGCTTGCACTGCATAATCATCAATGGATCGCTGCAAAATCAGAGATGTTCAATGAGTGGTGGCTTGCACTGCATAACTATCACTGGATCGCTGCAAAAGCAGAGATGTCTGGTGAGTGGTGGCTTGCACTGCATAACTATCAATGGACCGCTGCAAATGCAGAGATGTTTGGTGAGTGGTGGCTTGCACTGCATATCTATCGATGGATCGCTACAAAAACAGAGATGTCTGGTGAGTGGTGGCTTGCACTGCATATCTATCGATGGATCGCTACAAAAACAGAGATGTCTGGTGAGTGGTGGCTTGCACTGCATAACTATCGATAGCCTGCTGCAACTTAGAGCAATCCATCAATATTTGTGAGCTGCTTCAGTCATGGATGTGAGGAGGGAAGACGAGGATGAGGCAGAAGGTGCGCTGCTGAGAGTGCGTTTGTGTGGCCAAACACACTGTGGCTTAATTGTCCTCTTCTGATGTTGCTTGATGATCACTCGAGAGGAGGGAAGATGAAGAACAGGCAGGTGTGATGCTCGGCTGAGAGTGCATTTGTATGGTGAAAAGGGATCAGCATTGGTTAAAACCTAAGAGTTTTTACACTGATCTGATGTCGCCCTATGATCCACCAAGAGTTTGAGATGAGGAACAGCCAGGTGTGATGCTTGGCAGAGATTGTGTTTGTATCGTGAAACGGGTTAAGGATTTGCAGCGTTCAACACATTGGTTTCAGTGCCCTCTTCTGATGTTGCTCGATGATCCCTCAAGATGGGGGGAAGGAAAGGATCGGGCAGGTGTTGCGGGGCTGATAATAGAAGCGACACGATAAGTCAACATTGAGTGATTCTATTGGGAAAAGATTGGGCAGGTGATGCAGTGATGTAGGAGTCATGATGAGTATGATGTAGTGATGCAGTGATGATGTGTAGAAGCAAGGGAGAACCTATCAGGCAGCTCCAACAAGGTCAGTGGGACCGTGGCTGGAAAGAGCCCTTAACTTAAGCGAGGGGTACCAGAAGTGACAACGATAAGGCCCTCTTTTTGTACAGGATACAATCTAATGCAACTACAGGAGACATACCCAGGGAACCGCGCGTGAGAATGGACCCAAGTTAACTTGTCATTAAAGGCCAAATTGTGTGTGTACAGGTTATAAAGCACGTGTCTTGAGAAGGCAAATTTTTGTAGCAAATTTTACGCACAAACGCAGGGTGATTGGCCTGTCACTGATTTAACATGTGACAAACTGTCTGAAGAGCCTTGTGGCAAGTCTGACAAGTACAAACGCATGGTGATTGGCCTTTCATTGATCTATATGTGACAAACTGCCTAGAGAGCTATAGGCCCAAAGTTTAAATGAGGTAGTGAGCATGCAAAAATGGCTGCAGACCAAATAAGCTTTTCTATTATGGCTTGGAAATCCAGTTCTTCACAGATGCTACCCTATTGAGCGCCATCCCTTTGTTTGCAATGTATGCCCAGGTGCCGATTTGGGTTTGTCCGATTTTCCGTTTGATTTTCCAGAGGAGCCCTTTGACCTGGACACGCAGCCTACTCATAGCCTCATACTTAAGGTGGGTGGGTTCCTTGCCAAATACCCTTGTACACTTGCCTTGCTGTGCTTAAATACTGTGCATCTTTCCGATACACTAATGGTAATGTACGCAATGCGTGCTGTGTGTCATGAATGCATCGGTGTGCAGAGCTTAGAACAAACTCTGTTTCTTGCATGGACATAATGCTTCAAAATCATTTTATTCGCACGATCTTACTGTTGCAAAGTTCAAAGTTGCATTCTTTGCACGGTCTCATATCCATGACATGGGGACGAGATGGTGCAAAGCTGTGCTTACAAGTTTTTTGAGCTTGGGTGGCTGCATGACCCTTGTCTGTGAGTCCAACGTTGCCACTCTGTGGCTGCAAGCATGGCCTGTGCATGCTCTTATTGCACAGCAGCTTATTTTTGTAACCCTTGTTTGTGAGGCCAACCTTGCCACCCCATGGTTGCAAGCATGGGCTGTGCGTGGTCTTGTTGCATGGCAGCTCTTTTTATGAGCCTTCTTTGTAAGGCTGATGTCGCCACTCTGTGACTGCAAGCGTGGGCTGTGCGTGGTCTTGTTGCATGGCAGCTCTTTTTGTGACCCTTGTTTGTAAGGCTGATGTCGCCACTCTGTGACTGCAAGCGTGGGCTGTGCGTGGTCTTGTTGCATGGCAGCTCTTTTTGTGACCCTTGTTTGTAAGGCTGACTTCGCCACTCTGTGACTGCAAGCGTGGGCTGTGCGTGGTCTTGTTGCATGGCAGCTCTTTTTGTGACCCTTGCTTGTAAGGCTGACGTCGCCACTCTGTGGTTGCAAGCATGGGCTGTGGGTGGTCTTGTTGCATGGCAGCTTAATTTGGGGTATGCTATAGTCACTGTCTGTGTCGCCACTCACAATTGATTTGTTACACACCCTGGTACCATGGTTTTTGTGGATGTCTGCGCTTGTGCAGCTCTTTCAGGCCGTCCATCGCGCTCGTGCCCTGGATGATGACACAATTGAAACGGTGCACACTGGTCCCATGTTTTTGGTGGATTCCTACGCTTGTGCAGCTCTTTCAGGCCGTCCATCGCCCTCGTGCCCTGGATGATGACACAATTGAAACGGTGCACACTGGTACCATGTTTTTGGTGGATTCCTATGCTTGTGCAGCTCTTTCAGGCCGCCGCCCTCGTGCCCTGGATGATGACACAATTGAAACGGTGCACACTGGTACCATGTTTTTGGTGGATTTCTACGCTTGCGCAGCTGTTACAGGCCGTCGCCCTCGTGCCCTGGATGGATGACAGCATTTCTCGAGAAAGGAACTACAAGATGCTTGCAACGGTGGGTGGTGAGCGCCGTAGGGGTGCCAAGCAAGTCCAAGCAAGGTGTGGGTTGGGATGCTGGGCTGAGATGAGTATGACCTTTAAAAAAATGTCTACCAAGATGAGTGTGAAATCCATCAAGTGCCCGCTTGAATGATTGTGAAAATGAATGAGAAGTGCCCACGTTCAGATGGGTCCTGATGGGTGTGCTGCTCCTATGCTCCTATGCTCCTATGCAATGCAGCGAGCAGGCAGGCCACCAGACGGTACAGAAATGCTGAGCCCCTTTGCTTCCTATCTCCCTTCTGCTGCAAAGTATCACCTGATATCATAGCTGGATGACTCTGCTGCACACTGTTTCCTTGTGACCGTGCTTGGTGGTCATGATCGATCATGCCTCACCTGAGGACATAGCTGGATAATTCTGCTGCACGCTGTGTATTTGACCGGGCTTGATGGTCATGGTCGATCACGCCCCACCTGAGGACGTAGCTGGATAATTCTGCTGCACACTGTGTATTTGACCGGGCTCGATGGTCATGGTCGATCATGCCCCACCTGAGGACGTAGCTGGATAATTCTGCTGCACACTGTGTATTTGACCGGGCTCGATGCTCATGGTTGATCACGCCCCACCCGTTGACATAGCTGGGCAGTTGTGGTGCACACTGTCACCTCGTGACCGTGCTTAATGTGATTTTGCGTGTTGTAAGGCCCTTGTAAAGATGATTGTTGCGTGCATACACACTCCAGGCCCAGGAAAATAGGACAGTTTCCAAAACTTTTCCGATCTCCCCTTTTTGTGAACTTCAGGGTGTTGTTGCAGATAACTTCGAGCATTGGGGCATGGATATCAGACCCGGGCTTGAGCTCATCTGGGCAGGTAGGTATGCCCTTGAAGGACAGAGTTGTCCTTATTCATGTCAAATGAGTGATGGCAACCTAAGTTTATTAGTGTGAGGAGTGCTCTTTACCTGGATCTGCACTCTCAAACGTAATGTGCCGTATAAACTATGAGTGCCCCTTGGAACAACTCATTGCTATAATCTGTGATTCATGGATCTCCCATGCTGTTTCAGCAACTTCAGAGAATCTAAGCATCCTTGGAAGCATCCATTGCTTGCTCTACTCATTGCTTCATGAATGATGGCTTATGGATGAGCTGACTACCCAGGGTGTGGCAGATGCCTCCAGCGGTTTCCTTCCAAATGCAGGTGTTGCACTGAGCTTGTATCATTTGCTTTGCAATAAGACACTTTAAATTAGCTGCCCACGTGAGTGTATGCATGGTTTTAGCAAACAGCAAAGAGCTGCAATCCAGCTACGGCTCTGAACAACAACATAATAGCTGGTTCACGATTGACATGAATGGCAAGCGAAGCTTCTTCCTGGTTTCCTGACGCACTTTCTCCTTTGGCTTCTTTGCACAGGCGAAGAGAATGAAGACATGCTGGTGCATCAACACATGACTAAAATCGATCTAGCAGCTATTCGTTATGTTCTGGCTTCCAAGCAAAATTTGATCAAGAAGTTAGGCGCACCGAAGCACTACATTCCACTTGCTGAATGTTAGTCCATGTTTGCATTTTATCTGCCATTCCTGTATGGTCTGCTGGATTTGGTGTCATAGATTCTCTTCAGGCCTGGTTTTGGGGAAGGTCCCATTTTTGTCCTTGCCTAAGAGGGCAGCTTAGCTGAGGCGAGACAGGCTTGCCATCAACCTGATCCAA
This sequence comes from Dunaliella primolecta, assembly GCA_914767535.2. Lineage (NCBI taxonomy): Eukaryota > Viridiplantae > Chlorophyta > Chlorophyceae > Chlamydomonadales > Dunaliellaceae > Dunaliella > Dunaliella primolecta. Next base: position 2,578,883 of record OU611760.1, on the reverse strand, counting down.
ATTGATCAGGTTTCATAACAGTCTGATACATCTTTTTGGGCGTTATGTAGATCTAGTAGGTAAAAACAAAGAGGAAAAAAAGAATAGCTACACGACTAGCCAATAAGCCGGCAGCGTTCTTTAGGGAAAGATATGGTGAGATGACATTGTTAGATCAGCCTACGAGATTAGCATGGCCCCTGCGCAAGGATGACACACAACAACCGAGAATATTCGCCTGCAAGGGCAGCTGAGCGGAAACACTGAGGCCTGTAACAAGATCTGGCCAAACATGCTCAACTCTCAAAACTTGGACTGGAAAGGAAAGATATGATTTAGATTTAGATTTAGATTTACACAGGGGGACCTTCAGCCAGACTGTTCGGCTGATCGGCCTGTGACTGGTCCTCGCCAGCCAACATAATGTCCATAAGCTCAGAAACAAACGAAAAAGCTTGTTGTTGTGTTGCAAGAGGAAATCAGAAGCATCCTGGACACTGGCTTGTTGTAAAAATGGTTGCTCCATTGAAAAATCACCAGAGAAACAGTTGAACAGGTAAGCGTACTTTTTTCTCAAAGCACAAACATCTGCGTCTCTGCACACCAAAAGGGCATGAGCCTCATCTTGAATCTCATCACAAGAACAGCGATCAAGGGTTTACAATGGTGGCCTACAGCCCGAGACTCTGGCTGAAGAACAGCGATCACACAAAAGAGTGTTCCGAGTATCCCAAGCTGCTGTCTCCACCTTCAGTGTGTGTGCCCTAAGTCTGAAACGGCTAACATTCGTCATGACATGTGGAGACAAATCCAAATGCATGTGCCTTGGTAAACGGGCAGGGGCACGCACGTTATGGTCAAAAGGCACTGCAAAAAGAGACTGGTAAGTTGCCAGCTTACTATATGTGTCCCGCGGGTTCACTCCCTCAACATCTCTCCACACTGCCCGCAGTCTGTGTCTGAGGTCATCAGTAAACTCTTTAATAGGGATAGGAGTGCCCTGCCGCAGAGCTTGCACAAAGGAATCACAGCGCCGTAAGCCTTGAAAAGCATCTAAAACTTGAGCAGTCCAGCAGGCTGGCCCACGCAAATGAATATTCAAATCCGCTTTCAACACTCTTCTCAACGTCTCACTGTTAGACCTCAGCATGCTATTATACATTTTGACAACAGACCTAAACCAGTAAAACTGAAGCGGCTCATGACCACACTCCCTCAGGACAGCCCAGTTTGTAGTGGTACGCTTAACACCCAGCGTGCTCTTAAGATAACTCATGTGCCGCACTTGCAGATCACTTGCAAATTCCTTGCCCCCTTTAATGTATTTAGTGCCCCACACTTGGCCTGCATACATTCCAGCTGGAACCACATACGTCTTCCCAAGCCACAGAGACACGTACGGCCTATTTGCCAGAAAATTCTCACCAACAAATTGACGAACCCGAAATGCAGACGCCATGAAGGGGCCAGTTGCATGCTCAGAGGACTTGGCCATGCTCATGCACTTGTCATGCCAAGGTACCTAAAAGACTCCTTGTGTGCCAGTGGCACCCCCCCAATATGAAAAACAGGCAGGTCCAACCCAGAGGAATTGAAGTGCACCACCTCAGATTTAACTGTGTTGATGACTAAGTGCTTCCTCTGAGCATACGCATGCAAGCGGTTCAACATGGTCTGCAACGCAACAGGATCGTTGGCCATCGGAGTCAGGTCATCAGCATATAACATGTGCGTCACATAGAATTCAGCCGTACCCGTGACAGCACCTTGCACCCCCTCCGCAATTCCATCAATGTCATTAATATACAGAGAGAAAAGCAGAGGGACAAAGGGCAGCCCTGTTTCACACCTGTGTTAGGGTGCACCTGAGCATTCTTCTCTCCATCCTTCAAAATATACTCATTAGCATCGTACATGTTTTTAATGACGGACAAGAAGGAAGTGGGCATGCGTGTGCGCTGCAGGTGCTGCCAGAGTGCCTGCCTAGGGATGGTGTCATATGCTTGCTTGAAGTCAATGAATGCAGTGTGCAGCCGGCTAAATCGCCCAGGCTTGATTGTGCGTGCAGCATGCTGTAGGTGCCTTAAAATGTAGATGGGCTGGAGGGTGTTCCTTCCAGGGTAGAAGCCAAATTGTGTGTCTGGAATCTTGTTTGAGGCCACACACCAGTCCGTGACAAGAGAACGAATCACATTAGCATACAAGCGGTACATTGTGCCACTGACAGCCAGCATGCGATAGCTATTTGGTTCAATGAGGGGCCCCTTTTTGTACAAGGGGGTCAGCTTGGCCTTCTTCCAACATTCAGGAATACAAGCCTTGTCATAGAACAATTTGAAAAGCTGGGCAATGTATGGCACCAGCACATTTACCCGCTCAGTGCCCCGGCCATTGACCCGCGGGCGCACCACAGCAGCATATTTGATAAAAGGAGCAGCCACACAGTCAAAACCAGGGGAAGCACGCCCATTCATCTTGCCAATCTGCTTGGCTACCAGCCCTTGCATCTCCTCCTCTGAAGGCACAGCAACTGTATCCAGCTCAGGCATCCAATTATTTTGAGTGCCCTGTCTCAAAAGAGCCTCAACGTCGCGCCCACGACCCAAAGGAACAGCCATATCCCTTGCAGACAAAGCCACACCCCCACGAACCAATTGAGCTGCCTCACGGGGCTGAAAGTGCGCTTTTAGATACCTCTCCCACACAGACTGTGCCACAGGTGTGGTCTGAGTACGCTTAGATCGCCTCAGCATTGCATGCACATCAGGGTCTTTACTGTAAAGCCTCCCTAGGAACACATCCCTCTGTCTCTGCGTGTATGCACGCTTCGACCACCGAATTTGGATCTTGTATTGCCTCCGCACAAACTCACGCGCATGCAGAGGCTGACCAGTTCGAAGAGCCTCCATGAACACACGACGCTTCTCTCTACAAGCTGCATCAAACCAGGGAGGGCTGTGAGCGCCCCTCCGGCTGGCACGCAAAGGCCCACACACACTGACCAGCCCAGTCATGCCCGCATCCCCAGCAGCTTGTACAATCATTGAACGCAAGCAAAAACATGCTGCCTCACAGGGTCCTTCTTTGCAATGGCCTGCTCAAACTGAGTTTGCATTTCACTGTTCCCCACAAGCGCTTCCGCATAAACCTCAGCAAGCTCAGGCCGCCATTTCATGGACAACCTGCTACCACAGCCCCCAGGCTTACACACATGCTCAGACTGCATTCCCCAGTCTGCATCCTCTAAACTAGAATCAGGCACTCGAAACGTCATGCTTATAGGGCAGTGATCACTGATGGTGCGATCCTCAGTAATGTGCACACAGTCAGCGATCAGCGATCCCAAAAACCTTGTCAGACATCAAAACATGGTCAGGTCTGCTCCCTGCAACACCAACATCATGCCCCAAACAAGTACGCTGGAAGCAAAGATAACAAACCATGCTTTTTGGGGTTTAGCATTTGATGGACAAATAATCACAATGGTTTTTGACCTTCAGCCAGGTAGATTGGCTTCCCAGCCTGCTAAACTGTTCCAGCCTTTGGTGGAATAGCACGAGGTCGGTTCTGCTCGAAGGCTTCAAAGTTGTTGGATCAGGTAAATACTCAGGACATTTGAGCAGTGCACTGCTGTGTATGGTTTATAAGGATTCGTTTCAAATATGCCCATGCAATGCTCCATGTTCACTAGGATGTTAAGCAGTGTTTGGAAAAGAAAAAAAAAAGAGAAAAGTCCACGCAGGCCAAAGGCTGCGTGCATAGAGGGAAGGTCCTCTAACTGGAAAGCTAAAGGCCTCACCAGAAGGCCCTCTAAACCTACACTAGACACAGCTAGCCTAGGAGAGAGCCAGAAATAGATATAATGGGGATCTGGAGGGTTGCTCGCCATGCTCCTGGACGCTCGGACTCTCCTTCTCCCTTCCTCCGCCGCTGCGCGCCCAGCACCCCCCCCCCCGGAAGCCCCTGTGAAAACAAAGAGCGTTTCTAGTGTTAATGATAGTGGTTAATCTTTGAATGGCGTGGTCCCTAAGCTTGGATGCTAGTGGTTTAGCTTTTTCTTTGGTAAGGCCCAGATTCATAAGAGGTGTGATTGTATACTCATTGTAAATGGTGCCAGCCACCCCAATTAAGATGATGTGTAGAGTCACTTTGTTATTCCTGTTTTGATTCCTTGAGCTGCGGGGTTAATTCTAGTTATGGTGTGAGAATGTTGAGTTGCTGCACGTCCGGAAGTGATGAAAGGATTCGTGTCAGGGCAGAATTTCAGTTCAACAAGGTGGATGTCCCTGCCCTGCCAGTGAGGAGGATCTTGGAAGGATCAAGGTGAGCTTGCCTGTTATATCTGGGTAAAGCCTTTAAGCCCAAGGAGGAGGAGTCAAGCAGCAACCACCACTTAAATCGCAGTTTATTGTGTTACCCAGCATCAGTGCGCACAGCGTAAGCCAAGTAGTTTCAGGGCAATAATAATAATAATAATAAGATCAAAGACCTGTGTAGGTGAGAATTGCGCTGGCTCTCCAGAACCAGCAAGCATCAAGAATCTGCCTGCCAAGTGCTGGGTGCCCCAGCAAATCTGCCAGTTGCTGTACGTCACAGCATCAATGGTTCTATTTTCTAAACGCAGGTGATGGGATGTTTAGATACTGTTATGGCTGCGTTGCTTTGTCAGCCTGACATGGATTCCATTGTCTGCCACACTGTTGTTGATTTGGTTTGCCTGATGTTTTGCAGTTGTATCTGCACATTCATTACCAGCAATGCCAGTTTGAGATTGTACTTCGTAAACGCAAATATTGGTTTGTGAGTTGCTAATGAGAGTAGAAATGACTTTATACTTTGACATCCCTTTGAGTTTGTTGTGTGTGCTTCTCAGGGTAGATTAATTGTTTACGTATTTGATGAAGAGAGATGAAAATGTCTGAGGCGACATGTGAATAAGAGTGTGTAATGGCAGCAGTAATTGCTACTTATTCAGCTCTATGGTGTTGGTGATTCCAGCAATGTTGGGCTAACAACACTTTTGCTTTCAGTGAGAGGGTAATGGACGCCTGCTCCAATTCCTTGTTTGCCATTCTGGATACGACAACTGCCATCAGTGTACGCTGAAGTCCTCCAGTAAGGGACTTTGAGAGAGAGGGTTGGGTTGGATTGGTTAGGTACAAAGACTCCTTCTTGATTGATTGATTGATTGATTATACAGGGAGGCCTTCAGCCAGACTGTTCAACTGATCAGCCTGCGGCTGGTCCATGCCAGCCAACAGCAAATTCAAAAGCTCAGACATGAAATAGAAAAGCTCCTTATTGAGTTGCAAGAGGAAATCAGGAACAGCCTGGACGCTAAGTTGATGCTGCAAGAAAGGATGTACAGGTGAAAAATTGCCAGATAAAGTCCAAAATAGCTCGGGGTACTTTTGTCTTAGAGCACACAGCCCCTCATACCTCCACATGAAGAGGAAATGGGCCTCATCTTGAATTTGTCCGCATGAGCATCGATCTCACACAGGAGAAATCCAATCCTCCCAAAACGCAGTTTCCACATTCAAAGTGTGAGCTCTCAACCTGAACCTACCAACTTTCTGCATGACATGCCGAGACAAATCCAGATGCAAACACCCTGGCAGCCGGATAGTCTTGCACGCATTTTGGTCTAAAGGCAGGGCAAAAGGTGCTTGATATGTGGCCACTTTGTTATTTGTTGTTCGCGGATCCACTCCTTCAACAGCTCTCCATGCACCGCGCAATCTGTGCCTCAAATTGTCAGTGAAATCTTGCAATGAGATAGGTGTACCCTGCTTCATCGCTGTTACAAAAGACTCACAGCGCTGCAATCCTTGAAAGCCATCCAAGATCTGAGCACTCCAACATGAGGGAGCCCTCGAGTGCAAATGGAAATCTGCCTTCAGGACCTTCCTGAGCGTCTCACAATTAGAATTGAGCAGACCATTGTACATCTTAATAGTGGACTTAAACCAATAAAATTGCAATGGCACGTGCCCACACTCTCTTAAAACTGCCCAGTTTGTATTTGCACGCTTCACACCTATTGTGCCCTTTTAAAAGTCATCTGGCGCACTTGCAATTCACTTAAAAATTCCTGGCCTTCTTTAACATACTCTATGGCCCACACCTGGCTTGCATACATGCCAGCTGGGACTAGGTATGTTTTCCCGACCAGAGCGGTACATGCGGCCTGTCCCCCAATGCATGCTTGCGCACAATCTGCCAAATCCAATAGGCAGATGCCATGAATGGGCCAGTGACGTGCTCAGAGGACTTAGCCTTGCTTATGTGCTTGTGGAACCACATGCCTAGGTACTTAAAGGATTCCTTATGGGCCAATGGTATCCCGCCAACCAAGAACACAGGCAAATTGGAACCTGACGAGTTGAAATGCACCACTTCTGACTTAGCTGTGTTAATGACTAGGTGCTTCCTTCGTGCATAAAGGTTCAAGCGATTCAGCATACTGTGCTAGTAGTTTACATTGCATTGGAATCATTTGCAGTCAATGTTAGGTCATCAGCGTACAACAAATGTGTCACATGCACACCATCTATCCCTGTGAAAGCACCTCGCAGGCAGATTGACCAAAGCAAAGAAAAGCGAAGAAAATGAAACAAAGGGGATGCATGTTGCCTCGGCCCTAGGTACCATTTTTTCCTTAATTGATGTGGGGCGCTTTTTAACTGCCTGCATAGTGTTTTCTTTTTGGAAAAGAAGGGAAAGCAAAGAAAAGGATAAATAGCTATACCTGCCTACAAGGGGAATTTAGCTGAAGCAAAAAGGCGCTCGTAAGAAAAAGAAAACTACGTAACCAAACCAAATCAACTTCAGAAAGGAGTTTCAACTAGGAGAGGAAAAGCCTTGTGCCAAGCTCTGGGGTGCTAAGTGCTGCAAACAGAACTCACAAATAGACTTAACGAGATGGACATAAAACGAGTGAGCACACAAACAGGATAGGATTCCTCCAAATGCGCAATACTTTGCCTGGATCTTGCAAAATGTTCAACATTTTTGAGAACAGCACACTTCTGGAAATGGAAAAAGTCGTCAGGGATCAGGAAAATAACTAGCAGAACCCCATGCTTGGTCTTGTTCACAAGAGAGTAGCTGCTTGAAAAGAAAAGAAGAGATTAGAAAAGACTCAAGGAGTTGCTAGTTAGGGAACCTTCCCTTAATGCACGCAGCTGGACCTGGCTTGCGTAGACATTACTTTACTATATGAGTTCCCCAAAGGCAAAAGGGATGAAGAGTCCTCCCAATACAGCCTCAGCTGTGTTGCCACAAGCATAATTACCACTGTCCAACTAACTCAACTAACTTGCAGCACACTCTTGTCACAGCAGACTCTTTTCATGGCAATCTTCTCCATAAGATCTGCTTTTAATTGAGCCTTGGACTCCCCCACACCTTGCAGAGAGGCCCCATGGATCTCACACATTGCCCAAGCTTGTAATTTTAACGCGCCTTAGTCCATGCTTGCCGCTTGTCCTCCTTCTCCTCTGGTTTACCCTATTTTCTGCCCTACTGCTGCTGCTGCTGCTGCTGCTCCTGCTGTCGTTGGAGGATGGTGGTGCTGGTACTGGACTGGGGTGGGCTCTTCTCTTTGAACTTTATTGTGGCACGCTTGCGTATTGGGGTGGCTGTTCATGGAGCTGCTTTTGCTGCTGTGGATGGGTGTGCTGGAGGGGGGGTCTGGGCAGCTGGCTTGCGCTTGGTGGGAATAATTGGTGCTGATCTTGTTATGTGGTGGTGCTGCTGCTGCTCTTGCCCCTGATGCTGGCACTCATGCTGCTGCTATTTGGGGTAGTGGTGGGGCAGGAAAAGCTGGTGCTGGTGCAGCTGGCGGTAGAGGCTTCTGGAGCAGGTTTGTAGGGGCCTCTCAAGCTGTGGCCCCAGGGTAATTGCATTGGAAAGCAGGGAAATCTGACCAGGGGTTGGGGGGGGCGTCCATCAGGCACGTCTGGCAGAAAGGGTAAGGGAACAGCACCAGCTTTTCAGCTGCAAGCAGCATAATTGCTTTTACACGCGGCCTCTCTGCTTAGAGGCGTATACTTATCTTTTTTCATTAAGGGACAAGCTGCCCCGCCCCAAGTTTGACCAGGATTGCTGTTCCCCTGGCTTGCGCCACCATCTTCTCACCGGCCCACTTCTCCCCCCCGGGCTACCTGCTGAAGCTGGAAAACCAAACCAAACCAGTCTAGCATAGATACCACGTTGAACTTGAATTCTGCCCTGAAACTAACCCCTTTCCCAGGTGTCGGAGGCTGCAGCAGCTCAGCATGCTGGCACCATGTTCAGACTCCGTGCTCGCAGCTTGGGAACCAAAACAGGAACTATGGGGAGGCCTTGCACACAATTTTAACCGGTTTGGCAGGCACTGTAAACAACAATTATAGCATTTATTCTCTGATCAACTTGGACCACTGGTAGGAGAGAAGCCAAGACACTGGCATCCAAGTGTAGTTGTCACGCCGTACAGATAGTAGGACCGTGAAGGACATGCTCTCCAAGTACAAGGGTCTTTTGGGGGGGGGGGGGGGGTTGCGGCAGTGGAAAACGGGAGGAGAGTCCGGGCGTCCAGGAGCATGGCTGACAACCCTCCAAATCCCCGTTAGAAAAGTTTCTGGCTTTTTCCTAGGCTAGCTATGCCTAGTTGACGTTTGATGGCCTTTTAAGGAGACCCTCGCTAGCTCGCTCATTAGGGAATCTTTCCTTCATGCACGCGGCCTTTGCTGGCTGACATGGTCTCTTCTTTTTAAGCAGTTGCACATGCAGCCTTATACCTGCACAAGCGAGCTTTGGACTGCAAATGGATGACACTGACATGAAGCTCATGATACCAGCACTGCCCTAAACAATAACTGAGGGATCTGCTCCTTTTAACTTTATTTAGTTGGTTTGGTTGCTTAACTCTTATGTGGTCCTCAACTCTCTCATTGTTCCAGAGGTGACTCATGTAGCCTATTTTGCTTAAACTTCCTTGTGAGTTTTGATTGCCCGTCACAGTCCATGCTTGCTGCTCACTGTGGTTCCCCATCAACTTTCCTTCTTTTTCTCTCTTCTCTTTAGATGCTGTTGTTGGAGAGGATGGTGCTGGTCCTTCTTTATAAGGCTTGCTGACTTGAAGTGTGAGGCGTTGCGGCTTGAAGTGGCTGTTGATGGAGCTGATTCTGCTGCTGTGGTCCTGTATGCTGGAGAGGCGGTCTGAGCAGTTGGCCTACGGATCATGGCCGGTACTGCTCTTGTTGCTGTTTGTGTACTTGCTGTCTGGGTTTGCTCTTTACGTTCCAATTTAGCCATCCTCTGGATGTCATCCTTGAACACACTCTGCAGCAAAGACTGGCAAGAGGAACGGAAAGGGTTTTCCTAACTTCTTCTTTGAAACTTCTTCTTTGAAACAAGTTCAACACAAGTTGTGCGTGCACCATGAAACTGTCCATTCCGCCCTCCAAAAATGTCAGAGGGGGCCAACTGAGCATGTGCCCAAATATGCTCCTTTTTTGCACTTAAAATGCGCCCACTCATAGCCACTTGATCAGATTGGGATAATGTTTGCTCTTAAGTGTAGCTGGCGTTACAAGCTACCAGAGCATATGCTAGTTTTTGTGTCAGTTGCCCTGTGTGCCTAGATAGACTGGGCTAAATCTCACATGGGGCACGTAAACCCTAATTGTGGGGAAATGGCTGAAATCGCCACAGAATGCCAACCACTGGGTCTTTCCACTTCATTTTATTTGCAGTGATATTCTTTTGGTACAAGGACTCCAAAGCACCAAAAATCATCCAATTTGGTGCAGTATGTGGTCAGATATGGAGTTTTGGTGTTGATAACAAGGGTTCACGCCGCGGCTAATTAGGCATGGTCTCCGTAACTGGCAGTTCACAAAGCTTAGTGCTACAGACAAGGAACCTAAGCTTGAAAACTGCCAACCACGGAGAACCTATGCAAATGAGCATGCAAAAAATACCTGATTTTGGGCCTCAGTTGGCCCCCTCTGCAGAGACGCAGCTTCTTCTTTTTTCTACCATTCCCACATTCTAGCTTGAGGCCACATGCGGTTTTATATCATCGTTTTTAATGCGTGCTTTGGTGTCTAGAGCATGCTGGGAAAATTTGAATAAACCATGACATTTTCTGGGATGTGAGATTTTGATCTTCAGAATCAAAATCAAAGAGCGACTACACTGGCATCCTGCCCCACATTCAGGCCCTTAATTCAGATCTTTAACAAATTTCATCCGCACACAACAAAACCAGAATGCAGTTACAACATTAATATAGTTAAATGAGGCCCAAACATACTGATTACATCATTTCGAAATTCTTCATTACTGCTGTAATTGATAGCAAAGCAAGGCAGCGTGCTTCCCTCATGCTGCAGCCTCGCAAGGGTGAATGTACATATGTACTTATATACGTGTATATGTGGAATGAGGTCCATGGTTCCATTTCTGCCAGGATATTCCTGGTGATTGTAAAATGCAAAGAAGCATGCATGGATTCAGCCCCTTTTCGGGACACTTCACCTCACTGATCAGTTGGGCCCAGAGGTGCTTATTAGGACGCAAGCAACTGTGGTAGGTGGAAATAAAACTTGAGGCGCCTGGTGCCGGCAAGAGAAAGTTCTTCCTGACAAGTATTGCTTTTCTTGGGATAAAAAGAAAGATCCTTACCACTGAGGTCCTATGAATTTGGAGAATGAACCATTCGAGAATCTTTCAGAATGATCATGATCCTGGCATGCCATGGGCCTGAATTAAATCACTCACTCATTCATTGCAACACGTAAAGCCTGCCAAATTTGGCTTTAAAGGCTTTAAAGATTGCTCTAGAACGAGCTTCAACCTGGCTTTGTTGCCCTGACAACGGGATGTTGAGGCTGGCCAGCTGGAGTATACCACGTAGGAGTATACTATGTAGGTCCATCGCCAAATCTTCATCTCAATCAACGATGGATTAACCACTGCCCGGGTCCTCAAGGTCGAGCTCGATCCAGGAGCTCTTGTTTCAAGTGTTGACAGATGCTTGCCTGACGTTGATGCTAGCAAATGTAGCAAATGCTGTTCAGTGCTGCTAGCAAATGTGCACATGAAATCCATGTTTCAAAATGCCTGGGAATGTGTGTATATATACATATATAAACATGTACGTACCATTATGACTACGATCTCGCGAGTTTGCCTTAAGGAAACTCAGAAGCTTCTGGCTGCCTTTGAAGAATCCTGTGTGCACATGCATTTGGGAAGGCAACCTCGAAGGCACCTTGAAGGCAACATTGCCTCAAAGGTTAACCTCCAGGCCTGCCTTCAATTACAAAGGGACGTTTCGCCATGCCTTCCAAATACGCTGGGTGATCACGAATGCCTTCATGAATGCCTTGAGGTTGCAAAGCGAGCTATCTGAGAGATCTAGAGCCTAGCTCTGCAACATACAGTGTTAGTTGCTGCATAAGTCTTGGCCCATTCCTAATCTGCAGTGTGACCATGGTCAGAATAGCTACACATGGATATGCACATGCCCTCTAGTGCCCCACCCCGCAGGCCAGAATCTAAATTCAGAAATAATCCCATAATTTACAATTTACTGGGTAAACAGAAATTTGTTGGATGCTCACTCAATTCCTTGGACGTCGACATCGAGCTTCTGTGTTGATGGCATCCTAATTTATATGGCATTAAAATTTCGCTCGCTCCACCCTGTGGTGCTGCAACACAGGGGTTCAACCACTGGAGAACTCACCAGCGTCTTCGTGCAGGTAGGCGACGTAACGAACGTGCTCACGATGCGCCGTAAGGCGTTGCATTCTTCATCTACCTTGAGCATGGGTGTGGCTCGTGCTGGCCACGATCGATGCCCCTACAGCGCTGCGCAGCGTGCTCCTTCGCCATTTCGAGGAGGCAAGCCTCCTGGCGAGCACCGGTGGTACCATATGATTGCGTGTGCATGTTGCATTCGTCTACAAGGCAAGCATGGCAGACACGTGTACGGCAGACAGCCTGCAAGCATGCATCCTTAATGTCATGGAGCCATTGGCCTGCCCTAGGGCTAAAGCTTTAGCTTCAGCTATATATAGCTAAAGCCTAGAGGGTGATCACTCATGAGCCTGCTCAGAGCACGTTGCAAGCTTGCTACACTATTGTAAAACTCTCTGTGAATGGCGACTTTCATGTGCAAACGCGGATAATCCCTGAGCAACATATGCATGCGCAAGTTTGCACGAGCATGCCTGGCATTTTTTTTTATAAATGGGAGGGCTCCTTTGCATCAATTGATGCGCATCCTGCACAGGCTAGCCAAGTAAATAAAGGCCCCTTCACCTGAACTGGAACTCTTCATGCCAAATTGGGTGCATGCTGCTTTTATGTGCATGTGCAACAACACATGTGAGGCAATTATTTAATAACTTGCAAGGATCAATTGATGGCCATGGCCATGGCCATGGATGTCCATCTGGTCTGCAGTCTTTAAACTGGGATCCCTTACAAACGTCAAGCCTAAGCCTGCCAATCACTGCAGAGCATCGCGACAGCTGTCGCTATACACTAAATTCGAACTGTAGCTTGAAACTGTAGCAGAAATTGTAGCATATTTTTCTGGATTTAGGGTTAGGTTAGGATTAGGTCAGGGTTAGGTTTAGGGGATCAGGGGCCAAAACTGTGAGAACTGTAGTGAAACTGTAGCTGCAACAGTTCGAATCTGGCTATAGCGACCACTCCTCAAGCCTGCAGCTACAGACCCAGGCTCAGGTTGGCGGGCTGGAGAACGTATGTTCTCAAAAAGTTAACTTTGCGCATTGCATTGCATGCTCGCGAGTGATCGATCACCCAAATGCACATCCTGCACAATCTTACTTTGGCACACATGTGTTGTACAACCTTGGCAGAAAAGGGAAATTTTCCCTTTGAGACAAATCACGCTTCATCTGTAATGTGACACAAACCTCAAAATTTTTCATGCCAAGGGGACTGGAGGAACCAGTTGGGCATGCCTCTTGCGGAACTGCTGCAAAAACAATTTTTTCTAGCATATGCATGTGTTCGGTGCAGGCTCAAGCTCGTCCATAGCTTATAAGCTGTTATTGACATGGTTACAATACAGAAAATCTTCACTTAAGCAATAAATGCTTCAATCTGTTTAGACTTAAACTGAAACGAAATTTCTTTCCTGTGGTGCGCGCGCTCAAAGAAAGGAGAGCTGTACTGTTGGAGCCTTTGTCATGCTTCTTACATTGAAGTGCTGTGGTGAACTGAAGCTTGCTGCAGTCACACGGTGTCCCAATCCTGCTGAATCCATTGAGGTTGTAGGTTTTGGGCATGGCTGAAATATTTAAGGGGTATGCATCTGGCTATGCCTGTGCTTGAACAACAACATCATATTATGGATCGTATCTGAAATGGATGCTCCCAGGTGTCCGGGCCTACCTCGTGTCCAAGCCTGCGGATCTGTGGCTTTGCGGAGGGTCACCAGTTTTGTGCGTGTGGAATTATCATCAACCACCCCTTTGCTGAGCCACAGTCTCATGAGCAAACAAGTACAGAAGCCGGGGACTTGCAGCGTGTGCAAGCTACAGAGGGGACCAAAGTGCATGAGCCCAGCACCAGTAGCTTGCTGCCGCCACGCACGGAACGCTTGGAAGAGCGGCGTGCATTGATAAGGTCAGGTTTGATGTGTGTGAGGATTAAAAAATTTTGTTGTCGCACCCTTTGTTTCGAACGGTCCTAAGTTAGGATCCTTGACCACTTGTTGGGAGAAATGTGTGCACATTTCATAGTTCACGTTTCATCTCCTCCATGTTCTCAGCTATTAAGATGCGTAGACCCTGCATAAGTGCTGCAATGCATGCTGGTTCTCCTTACTGCCCAATGTTGACAGCGCCCTAAATTTAGCATGATAAGATGCTCTGACTTAGAGGCCCATAGACTAAAAATACACGTCATCCGTTTGAATGCATGCAAGCTAATCCTTACAAGTGGGTCCTTTGGCAGGTTAACTACACACTGATAATAATCTTTTCTGTAATGCACGCCAACGAGCTTGTTACCACTAGGCGTGCTATTGAAAACAAGCATACTTCTCACAGCCAGATTTTGGAGCCGGGTGCTTCCATTAACCCTCCAGGTCCTCATTATAACTCTTTATTTTACAACTTTGTGGTGTAGGGGATTCACGGCTCTTCTGAGCCAACGTGTCTCCTTATCCTTAATTGATGTAGGGAGAACTTCCTCTGCCTACGTAGCCTTTCTTTTCTTTCTTTCTTTCTTTTTTTCTTTCTTTCTTTCATCTTTTCTGCAGATGCGTTGTGCGCCACAGGATCAGCATCCCTGCCTCCTCTCCAATGCGGCAGCCTGCACTGCCGCCTCGCTATGGAGATTTAGGCCTTGGGTGGTCCATTGTGCTCCTCCTCATGGGTCCTATCACGGACCCAGAAAGTTTGCAAGAACCTTTAATCGTGCATGACCATGCAGAAATCTTGGTGCTTTCTAGTCAGGTGGGTCTGTTTTCAGCGTGAGCAACACGGGTTCAAGAGAAGTGCGCCGGTCGGATGACTGCATTTGCCCATGTTTGCTTTACTAGTCCTCTTTTTAATATTTCTCTGAAGGTCTTTCAGAGGTTAGCCAATGGGCACACTGTAGCACCAAATGATGCAAGCCATAGCCTAGCTCATGTTTAAAGTCAAGTTTGCGGACTGATGCCCAAGCAAGCAAACACACAAGAATTGCTTTCTAGGATACTTGCATTGAGGATGCAGTAAGTAGGTTGAGCTTCCAGGTTTTAGGCATTTGCTTGCCTGTGTTCTTTCAGACAATTTAATGTGCCCTTGCAGGCATAATGCTCCTTGGCCTTGCTGATGCTGCTGACAGTGATTTCTCTCCTCATGACCACCAGGCCTGCAGAGAGCTTGAAGATCTGTGGCAGACCATGTTGGAAGCGACAGCCTCTGAGCAGAGGCAGCAGAATGTAAGCTTGTCCCGTGTATATGCTGCATTCATAATATTGATGGATGGTGCCTGATGGTTTCAAGTCGGCATTGTTGTCTATGTGTAAATTAGCAGGATAAGGTTGAAATCGTGGGAGGTTCTGACCATGCCGGTGAAATGCATGCACCCCGTGAAGCAATTTATTGTGTAAAACCCTCTCAGCTGCAGACAATTCGGACCTTCTGCAGGCCTTTGATCAGGCTGAACATGTTTGTGCTTCAATTCATGACCAAGCATCTCAATAAAATTAGATCACATGAACCACTCAATTGATGCCCTTAATAACTTTCCAGGAGAGTTCCCAGCAGCAGCAGCAGCCACCGCGCCAGGAGCAGCGGCAGCAGCAGCAGCAGCAAGATACTGCCGCTTTGGCCTGGCAGGGATCAATGGCACCGCTTGTGCGGGACTTATCTGGAATGCTGTACTGCTCACACCGTCTGCCAGCCCTTTGTCAACAGCTTGTTGATCAAATGGGTGTGGCTAGAATTGCTCCCATTAGGCCCCCACCTTTGCCTTCTGTGCAGCAGCCAGAAAGTGCAGCTGCCCCTGAAAGCCCCCATGAAAAGGATCAATTGCTTGCTGGTGTCCAAGGACCATCAGCATCAGAGCTGCCTGCTGGCCAGGTTTTGTCCAGGTCCTCCTCTTCAGCTAGCAGCTATGCATCAGCCCTCAGCACAGAGGACAACCTTCAACAAACTGTGGCTGCAGCTGACCTGTCATACCTACTGAGGCCAGAGAGCAGGGGCAGCAGCGTCTATGATGCTGTCTTGGATGCGATAGCTTTGGCATGTCATGTATGTACTGAATAGCTTCTAACCAGCCGTTGGAACAATATAAGAAACAGCTCCCTGAAGTCCACTGTCTTGATTGCAAGTCTTTTTTGTGTGACTCAGCACAATGTAACATACATTCCAAGCTTCATGCTAAATTGACAAGCTTATTTTGCTCAAGGCAGTGACTTGTTAAAAAGGGAAGATAGTGTGAGAAAGTATGCAACGTTGGTTAACCAATGCACATCTTGGCAGCCTTGTGGCTCTGAATGTTTATGAGGCTGCACCTAGCAGCATGGCACCTACCAAGCTTCACTTAATAATCAACTGCTTCTTGCAGGAAATTGGAGTGAGAACAAGCCAGCCAGGTAAAAAATCCCATTGCATTGCTCAGACACAATACTTAACTGCATCCTGGAGTGCGCTGCACCTTAGAACATTGTTGTATAACTTTTTTGCAGTAAGAGCATGATTATAATGACAGCAATTTCTATATCCTTCATCACTCATCCATGCATGCTGCTGTACAGATGAAGTAATGAAAGCCAATAATGCATTTTTGCAAGATGACACGTTTGCAATTACGGCAGGAAAAAATCAACCTTCTTCTCACAGCAAGGCCGAATGCCTGGACATCATTCTGATTGATAAAGATACGTCTTTATACTGACTCCTTTACACCTTCTCCTCACAAATCATGCATCTCTTTACCAAGAACTAATCGATCAAATTGTTGCATGTGTAGCAAACCAGTGACGAGGAGGATGACCACCTGCGGCAGCTGCTGCATGAGCATTAAGAATATTCTTTCGAGTCCTTGACCTGCAGGTAGGCAACCAACAAGCATGGAAGAGCCAGAACTGCGCCCTGCAGGCCTGGCAACCCTGCTGTCTCAGATACTGGTAAGGCTCCTTCTATCCCATACGCTGACGGCTTGGGCCTTCGTTTTAAGTGGCTAATAGTCCTGCAAATGAGGCCAGCAGGAAAAGACTTGGATGTGTGCTGTCAAAAGGAAAGACTACGCAAGCCAGGCCCGGCTGCGTGCATTAAGGAAAGGCTCCAAAACTTGCAAGCAAGCTAGTGTGTTTTTATTCTGCGTGTCTTTCAGGAAGCTTTCGGTAGTCATGCAGAGGCAACACCTCCATTTTTCCAGCTAATTTGGGCAGGCGCTTGAAAAACACTGCACAGATCAGCCATGTCTTTTATACGTTGAGAGGAACAGATCGCAGGTCTTTTTAAATGTAAGGGACTTGTCCAGAGTGCACACATTCTTTTTAAATGTAAGGGACTCGTCCAGAGTGCATACAAAGTCTTTTTAAATAGAAGGGACTTGTCCAGAATGCACACAGTCTTTTTAAATGTAAGGGACTTGTCCAGAGTGCACACATTCTTTTAAATGTAAGGGACTTATCCAGAGTGCATACAAAGTCATTTTAAATAGAAGGGACTTGTCAAGAGTGCACACAAAGTCTTTTTAAATGTAAGGGACTTGTCCAGAGTGCACACATTCTTTTAAATGTAAGGGACTTATCCAGAGTGCATACAAAGTCATTTTAAATAGAAGGGACTTGTCAAGAGTGCACACAAAGTCTTTTTAAATGTAAGGGGCTTGTCCAGAGTGCACACAAAGTCTTTTTAAATGTAAGGGACTTGTCCAAAGTGCACACAAAGGGACTCAAAACCCTCTGACAAGATTCATTGCTGAACAGCTTCTGCCGTCAACCCCTGTCCTTGGATTGCGATGCAGGATCTCGCCATGGATGTCCTGCCAGTTATTGACCGGGTGGCTGACTACCTGGAGGATAAAGCGCTGGCCATGCCGGGAGTGTCTCAGCTGGTGACTCATTTTCTCGCACTGTTCCTGCACCATGCACTTGACAGTAATCTTACAGATTGTAAGCTGGCCATGCCAGGAGTGTCTCAGCTGGTGACCGATTTTCCCATTGTCCCTGCACCATGCACTTGACAGTAATCTGTAAACCAGCTTCTGTCTCCTAGTACTAGACCTGATTGTGCCATGCTATTGTGTGTTGTTCATGTAAAGATAAACAGAACCATACAAGTACCAGGGATGGTTCATGCGTGTTTGGAGTATCTACGTGTGTAGCAACACTCAATATCAAATTTCAGCAGCAACAAGTACATACGAGTTCTGCAAAAGTTAAGTACAAATCAAGTACATACGCGTACAGCAACTCTTGAAGCCTAGTATGACCTGTCCCTGACAATTACCACTTTGAAGCCATAAGTTGATTGGAATCCAATGTGTACCCTTCATCCCAAATCACCCGCTACAATTTCTTCATTTTGAACCACCCGCATTGCATTTGCCTGCATTTTTGGTGCACACGCACACACACACACAAACACACACACAGGTCGGAACATGCGCACTTGTGACTGAGCAGCACTTGGCATGGGCAAATGAGCAGCTCATTGCAGCCACAAGATCTCCCTCTGACGCATGGCTGCCAACAGCACCAGGGACATCTGCACCGCCACCACCACTCCCTCCGCCAGTCCTCCGCTGGCCACCCGCCATTTTCCTGGACTTTTCTAGCAACCCTCGCAATTTTATGCAGCGGAATCTGTTAAATTTTAGTCCAGGGGGGCTAGCAGCAACCACGCAGAGGTAACGCAGTCAATAATTGTTGTCCTTGCAGCAACAGTGGAAAATAAAGCCAGCTTCAATACTTGCCGCAGCTGCACGATTGCTCTGTCCTGCTGAAACGTCCTGCTTGCACGCTTTTGATACTGCAGGTTGCAAGCTTTGGAATTTGGCGGACCAAGCTTACGGAGAAGTACAGTGCCTGGCAGAGATGAGGTCTCAGCAGCCCCTTGGCCAAGAGAGGGGGGCTCAGGGCCTTCAAGCGGTGAAGAGTGGGGTTGGAGGGCAAGGCTCTCTCGAGGGTGTGGGCAAGATCTTGGTGAGCAAATACGGACAGCTTTGGTGGGCTTCAGGCAGCTCAACAATCAAGCTTTCCTGGAGTCAGACGCAGGGCTGGAGCAGGCTTATTGTGACTTCCTTTCTGGCCGCTCTTGGCAGAGAAATTCATTTGTCTCGATCATGGTGCGAGTTGCTGTATTCACACTTGGGTGCTTCTTAATTGCGCTGCAGGTGACAATGTTGGGTTTGGGCACCCGTGTTTGCATTGTACGCAAAAATGCAAGATGCTTGCGCGCGAAAAAGCAGGATCCTTTATGCAACATTACCTTTAATGCAATCTTCCTTGGTCCATAGCTACTTTGTAAGTCACAACGTGTGTTCTGCAACAACTAGCAGGTGCTGATGGCCGCACTTGTTACAACATGGCTGCACAAGCACATGGGCCGTCTGAGATTGTGGTAAGCTGTTTTCATGTTACAGCAAAGCGTGATGGGCGGCAGCAATGCTTGCTTGGCATCAACAGGAAACCTCCTCCAGAAATTGCAGCAGAGCCTGTTCAAATTGATAGCGCATGAAGCACATCTTTCTGGTTGCGTGTGTGCAGGGTATGCCTCCTTTGCGTCCTCACAAACGTGCTGAAGTTGTGTGCAAACTCCTTGGCCAGCCATCCCCACCTTCGAGCCCTTGTGAGGCGCCTGGCCCAAGTAGTTCCACCCAGACAAGACATTCCCACAGAATGCCTGCAATTCTCCTTGTTCAAGCTTGCGATGCTTGCGCAAGCCATGCAGTGGCTGCTGCTCCTCGTGCTCCGCCAGAAGCAGCCACAGCCAGCGCTGAAGTCAGGAGCAGAAATAGACGCTACAACCTGCTCTGTAGCTTTTGTGATCCTCCTTCAAGCGGGACTGGACACCTTGCTTGCTGAGGTATGTCAATGTACTTATTCATGCGGGCAGGTACATCAATGGACGTGTTCCTCCTTCAGGCAGGGCTGGACACCTTGCTTCTACAGGTGTGTCAATGGACGCAGATACCCCCGGCCAGGTGGGCTTTAAGCATTTGATTTCATCTCCCTTGAAAGGAAAAAAGAAAAAGAACATAGGCAGAGGAACCCCTCCCTAGATTGTTAAGGAAGAGGAGACACATTGGCTCAACAAACCACGAATCCCTTCCACTACAAAATCATAGGACAGCGAAGGTTAGTGGGGATCTGGAGGGTTACTAGAAGCATGTGGCTCCAGAACCTGGATGTAGAAATTAATTTTGTTTCCGATGGCATGCCTGGCAGTAGCAAGTTTGTAATACACAAAATGGACACAAGCTTAGTAGCCCATCAAAAGAAAAGAAAAAGAAAAGAGAATTCTCCGTCAGCCAAGAGGCCGCGAGCATTAATAATATTTGTCAATGGTGCGTTCTGTGTAAGTCCCACCAAAACCTAGTAGAATGGTGTTCAAGGTTCAAATCTCCCGCTTATGTTCTTGCAGAGGTCTGCACGCTGCTTCTGTGACGCCTCCAACTGCTGCCCAGGACTTGTGCCTTTGCAGTGCTTTGGTCTCATTCAAGTGCATGTGCCGCTAGTTTGAATTCAATTGATGAGGCTGCCTTACGTGGGTAGTTGTGCTGGTCCTTTGTGGGGTCCTGTGCCTTCTGCATAGCACATGGTGTGAGGAGGAGGAGGAGGAGGAGGAAGAAGAAGTGGGTTTGGCATGGTAGGGGATGACTAGAATAGCATCAGGACGGCTGGAGATAAGTCTAGCTCTTCTGAGGAACCTACACAGAAAGAGGTCTGTCTAAGGTATATACAATCACTACTTCCTATGTCTGTGTTGACCAAACCTGTTCCCAAGGACCTATGTAAAAAGCTTCGTCGACCTTTTGGAGCGGGCCACGAGCTTTTGGTCCTAGAGGCTGCCTGTGCAATGTTGTGGGATAGTGCGTGTAATCTCCCTCCCTTGCTCAAGGCATGACTTGTTTCTATTACAGAACAAAAATAATGTCGTTATTTGGTCATTGCACTTCATCTGGGGTGAAAGTCAATGGAGGATACTTCAGGCACCATTTTTGCATCTGCATGTCATCTTCCACAAAAGTTATGAATGCATTTGCAGGCTTGTCATAGCAGTGCTGCTTGGGCTTCGATTGTCACCCCTCACTGCCCCCATTGCCACAGGATGAACTTCCACTCAAAAGTACTGGCCCTCTTGTTTTCCCCCCGTAGGTCCCTACCTATCTTCGTAATGCTCTGCTTTCAATTTGGCTGCGTTCAGGCACCCTTCCGGCAGCTCTGGCCCTATCTGCTCCTGTCCTCCTTGTTGAAAGGCATCTCACAGTACGGGCAGGTGTTGTCCAGCTGGGTTGCTACCTTCCTGTGGTCCCTCCTCTGTTGTGTATTGTCGCTCTTTGTTGCATTGTGGATTGACATACGCGCACGTCGCACATTTGTGTTCGAGGCCCTCAAAGATAAATAAAATCTAGGGCCAATTTACTTTGCCAGCCACTCTCTCATTGAAAGTGAGGTGATAATTGCACCTGCATTGAAATAAACACGGTCTGAGTGGTACAGCTCCATGCTTATAGTGTGTTTCTAGTATCTACCGCATGCATTGGCTGAACCTATTCTCCAGCAGGTGCACTTGTGGAAGGAGCAGCGAGTGTATTTCCAGATAAAGGAGGAGGAGGAAAAGGATTGCTATATAGGCACAACTGGTGCATTAATATTGGATACATTGCTTTCAATCTCAACATACCACTGGATACATTGCTTTCAATCTCAACATACCACTTATGCTGCGGACTTGTACTAGATGGAATTGCATGCCTGTGATGTCAATAATTGACAGTAGTACACTATTACAGAACAAGCATATTTTTCCTCTAGCACACGCAGAATCGAGCACATTCGGATTTTTTATAATTAAAATCACTTGCGCTATGCCGAGCAAGAAGCGGGGCGCTTACAAGAGGAGCCCCGATTTTGCAAGAGCTGGTGCTTGTTGCTATAATTGGCCAATGTCTGGCGGCTTGTGATCCTTGATTCAGCTGTGATGTATGACATTCCGGAGTGCTTCAATAAAACCATGTATGCAATAAATCTGATGCACACACCTTTGGGTTTTATTACTTTAAAATTTCTGGTTGCCGTTGTCACTAAATCACTGTTCTTCTTTCTATGGTGATTTACAATCCATCTAACAAAGAGGCACATGGTAATTTTCTGTTGCTCATTGGTACCTGTTCCTTAAAACATTATTTTGTTCCTCTGTGATACCTAAAATGCCCATTTCTATCACTTTTGTCCCTCTTTCAGTTGAAGGTGCACTTTCTGAGGTCCCTTATGGTCTTTCTTTCTGTCAATGGCTCTGCATGGATGAAATGATTCATTCCAAATGAATTAAGGGAAGGGAAGGGAAGGGTTACATAGCTGTACCTGCCTGCGGGGGCAGCTTAGCTGAAGCAAAACGTGCCTGCAACCAAACCAGTCCAAACTAAAAAGCAAAATGAGCTAGAAGCTCAGTCACAGCATTTCAGGCAAGCAGACACGAACTTGGCTAATCCTAGGACATCAGCCTGATTCATGAAGTCTCTAAGGCGTGATGCACTGCTTGGGGGTGCAGAGCTAAACAGATGCTGGAACTGAGTGCGCAGTTCTGTTAAAATGAATTAGATTTAGATTTAGATTTAGATTTACATAGGGGGACCTTCAGCCAGACTGTTAGGCTGATCGGCCTGTGACTGGTCCTCGCCAGCCAACATAATGTCCATAAGCTCAGAAACAAACGAAAAAAGCTTGTTGTTGTGTTGCAAGAGGAAATCAGAAGCATCCTGGACACTGGCTTGTTGTAAAAATGGTTGCTCCATTGAAAAATCACCAGAGAAACAAATTAAAATGAATTAAGTCATGCCCAAACCCAGGGTTCAGCACTGATTGCGTGTGTGTGTGAGTGTGTGTGTGTGTGCACGTGTGCGCGCGCGTGTGTCTCTGTGTGTGTTGAGATGTGTGTGGGTAGGTGTTGGTAGAGGATGAAGGAAGGCTGTTATGAACGTCGATGACACAGCTTAAGAATGCAGTCTCCTTGTTGCTGATTTGGCTGATCGGCTTGTGGCTGGTCTCTGCCAGCCAAAAATAAATCCATAAGCTCAGACACAAAAAAGAAAAGCTTAGTGTTTTGCTGATGAAGGAACCGAGAAACACGATGAGAACTTACTTGATGCAGCAAAAAAGGTTGCGTCTCAGAAAATTTTTGCTTTGCTAAGGAAGCTCACCTCTTGTTGTTAAGCCAAATCATCCATCGGGGCAACTTTGCTGCCTCCTTTTGGTGCTGGGCAGCAGCAGCAGCATCAGAGGCTCTGCTCATCGCTTAAGGCTATCACCAAGTAAGCATGTCTTACAAATTCAGGTCTTCAGTCAAACGAGTGCTGTCTATTTTAAGGGTTACAAGGGGTACATCCCAAGACTCAGGTTGATCGGCTGCTGGTGAAACATTCTCAACCAGCATCAAAAATCGAAACAACTCTGATAAAAGCTTTAAAATCTGCATGAGTCTTGATTTAGGAAAGCATCGATCTCTGGATTAGATATAATGTGAAAGCTTGCCAAGAAAGGAATAAAGTCTGTGATTGGAAGCCGGGCAAAAGTATGTAATGGCCCATTACAGCCGGGCTTAAAATGTTCAATGAAAAGATCGTTTTTATTTTCTGCGCAGCTCACACGTCTCAAAGCAATTGCAATAGAAGAGAAAAGCGAAACTACGTAGGCAGTGAAACACTCCCCACATCAGTTAAGGAAAGGGGGCCACATTGGTGCACAGACCGTATGACCATCCCACCACGAATTTCAGACTGGGAGATTTAGATTTACACGGGGGGACCTTCAGCCAGACTGTTCGGCTGATCGGCCTGTGACTGGTCCTCGCCAGCCAACAGAATACCCATGTGAAAAAGCTTGGTCCAACTAGAGCACAATAAGAGGACGGAGGTTCATCTACAGAAGAAAGACAACTGCAATTTCATAGCCATGCAACAAGCAAGTTGAGGTCTCAATATCTCTCAGAAACAAACGAAAAAAGCCTAAACCTACTCACATTCCTCATGACTCCTTTATCCAGATCCTTGAATAGATATGATGGGATGTAAAAGGGAGTGCGTGACGTTTGATTCGATGGTTTTCCGCACCAAGGATGGTAAGTCACTGCTTTCCTGTTCACCTCTTGGGGACTGAGGGCATCCGCTTCCCTCCAAACCTTCTGCTGTCTGTACCTCAAATCCCCTGTAAAATCCTGCAGAGGAACCTTAGAAGCACTCAGCATTTTCTGTTTATACACATCTTCATTGCGCATGCCACCAAATGCCTTAGACACATGTGCAGACCAACAAGAATTGTCCCTATCAGCAATGTTTAAATCTGCTTCCAGCACTTAATGTCTCGCTGTTTGAAAAGAAAAGAAAAGCCTACGCAAGCTAGGTCCAGCTGCGTGCATTAAGGAAAGGTCCCCTAACTAGCAAGCTAGCTAGGGCCTCACCGAGGAGGTTCACAGGCCCAGCCTAAACCAAGCTATGAACCGATGGGGAATAACTAATGAGGGTCAGACGGGTTGCTGTCAACCATGCGCCTGCAGGGTGGACTTTCCTCCTCCTGCTCTGAACTGCCTCGCCCCCAGTGATGCCCCTGCCAGAAGAACCCTGCAAGTATAATGAGTGCCTGATGTTTATATTTTTGTTAATGATTGGAGTGCGTGGCAACTTAATTGAGAAGCTATTTTTCTGCGTTATGTCTGGTAAAACCCAGCTCAACCAGGGGAGTGATGGTGTAGTCATTATAGATAGTACCTGCTACACCAAGTAAAATGGTGTGCAAGGTCACCTTATCATTTCTGTTCGGGTTTCTGAGACTACGGGTGCGAAGTCTGGAAATGGTACCAGCATGCTGGTCAGCAGCTGTTCGGAGGCTGGGTAAGGGGTTAGTGTCAGGGCAGAATTTAAGCTCCACAAGGTGAATATCTCTGTCGTGGGCAGGTATCATCCTAGGGTCAAGATGGGTTGCTCTCCCTGGGATAGGGTGCACAAAGACAGCATCAGGACGGCTTTGGTGTCAGGCAGAGGGGCCAGAACCATTGGGAAAAGCCCAGTCAGGAATATCCCTGGAGATGTTTTCAGGGACTTCAATGCCCTGCTCTTGGGAGCTTTTCTCTACAGCAAGCGTCCATGGCAACAAGGAATGAGCCATGTGCACCTTTGCTCAGGGCTTCACAACAGAGACTGAGGGCAATGTTGTGTCTGTTTATGAACATCCCTTGGCATGTTGGGTGTGAACATCCGAGGAAAATGTGATTGATGCAATCCATATTGCCGCATAATCGGCAGTTGGCAGAGCCAGAGGTGTGATTAAACCTGACAGCGTGCTTCTGGGTGTAAATTGTGCCAGTGCAGTACTTGAGAAGATTTATTTGTTGCTTAAGGGTAACCTTAGGGTTGCTCCAAAAGGATTGCTGATTTTTTGGTTAGCAAGTTTAGGGGATAGCTTAGGTAAGCCTGTGTTGGTATTGCTGTTATGAGATGGTGGTTGCATGAGTTGCTGCCAGCCTGTGTAATAGCAACTGGATACATCGGCAGAGCCAAGCTTGTGTTTGTTATGCATATGGGCTTTGAGCTTGTCTTTCAAGTTAGTGAGGTAAAGGGGTGTGGGATTATGGGAGTGCCCTCGGGGAGGTTTGACGGATAGCCAAAAGGAGTTGTGGAAAGGGTCCTTGGCATCAGGCAATGAGATATCTGTGTTATCCATAATAGCTGCAGTTTGTGCGCAAGCATCAGCTCCCTCATTGCCAATGACGCCTGAGTGGGCTTTGACTTAATAGAAATTCAGCTGATGTGGTGAGTGCTCTATGATGGTTGAAATAGCTTGAATGAGCTCTGCATGTAGGTGGGTCCGCATACGCATTGGATTGAGAACCTGCCTGTAGATTTGGGACAAACAGGATGCACTGTCAGTGGCTATGTTTGTGTGGCCCTGTTGGAGTGCAACAAGGATGCCAGCCAGTTCTGCTCTGTTGATTGTGTTAGTTGGGCCACGGCCATTGGTTTTGATGTACAGTTGTATTTGTGGTGAGGGGTCGTCGCCCTCTTTGTTTGGTTTGTAGACGCCTGAGCCAACTAGTGGGGGAGAATCATTCTTGGTTTTCATGACGCTACCATCAGTGTAGGTGATGTCTCTCCAGCACTGAATGTTGGGTGTGAAGGTGGTATTTTGTGTGTGGTGGTGATCTGTTACGGCCTGTACGCGCTTGTGTGAACATTCTAGGGGTACCTCAAGGGGAAGGGACAGGAATTTTTCCTCCATTTGTTTGATGTGAGGCGCTAGTTGGAGCTCAGGTTCCTAGGGGGGGCATGACGAGAAAGAGGCAGCCATTGGGCTTCAGGGATGCTGTGCTGAAGGTGTTCAAACCAGCGCTCATTGGCATTTTGTTGGGCCTCCCTTGCTTGTTGGTTCCAGACAACAATGAGCTGTGTGGGGTAGGTAGGATGAGTGGGGTTGGGTATGGTGTTGAACCAGTATTGGGAGAGTTCGAACTTAATGCATCTTGCATGGAATTTGGCAGGCAATCTGACGTATCGTGGGTAGTTGTTAATCCAGTTCATGTAGGCATTGCCGCTGGAACCCCTCCAGTGGGGTAATAGTATGAAGGTGGCAACCGGTGAATCTGTTTGAATGGAGGAATGGAGCGCGTGGCGCAGGAGTTGAAGCATGATTTCATCGTCACGGGGGGGATGACAGAAGGAGTACCCAGAGTAGCGCACTGAGAGAGCATCAGTGCAGGCTCCGAAGACCTGGTCACGAGGGTTGGCACTAAAGTAGTTCTTGTAGGAGGGGTCAAAGTCAAGAGGGTTGGAGTACCTTTCCGTGGAAACCATGCAGCACTTTTGTAGGGCTGAACGTATGTGGGAAGGTGTGATCAGCATGTTAGAATTGTAAAACCTTTTTGCTCTTGGCAAGTAGGTGCTTGTTTTTGGCTTTTAGTCGCTGGAGTAGGCCCATGATTTCAGTCGCCATGTCCTGAACTGGTGGTTGGATTTTGTTGTGTAGGCCTGCTTGTTTGGCTGCTTCGTACGCTTCAGTGAGGGTCGAGAGTCTTTCTGTAGTGAGCATGCCCACACATTCGCTGTTTGAATCAAGCATACTGTTGAAAAACTTGACAGTAGCCTTAAACCAATCAAACTGCAAAGGCTCTTGTGCACACTTTCTCAGTACTGGCCAGTATGTGGCAGTGCTCTACACACCTAGAAAACGCCTCAAGGAGCATAAGAGCCTTCACTGAAATTGGCTTTTGAACTCACTGCATTCGCGTAAATATTCTGTACCATAAACTTGGCATGCAAAGAAAGAAAAGAAAAGTCTACGCAGGCCACAGGCCGCGTGCATGAAGGAAAGGTCCCTTAACTAGCAAGCTAGCAAGGGCCTCACCAAAGGTCCCTCAAACTTACACTAGCTGCAGCTAGCCTAGGAGAGGGTAAGAGACTGAACTAATGAGGATCGGACGGGTTTTCGGCCATGCCCTGAGACGCCCGGACTCTCCTTTTCCTTGTATCCACCTCTGCGCGCCCTGCGACCCCTCCCCCCAGAAGGCCCCAGTAAGCAAAGAGCATGTCTAGTGTTAATGATAGTGGTTAGTCTCTGCATGGCATGACAGCTCAGCTTGAAAGCTAGGGATTTTGCTTTGTGTTTGAATAGGCCCAAATTGACAAGAGGTTTGATCGTGTACTCATTGTAAACAGTGCCTGCCACACCAATCAGGATGATGTGTAGAGTCACTTCGTTGTTCCTGTTTGGATTCCTTGAGCTGCGGGTTTTAAGTCTGGCTATACAGTATGAGCATGTTGAGTTGCTGCAGTTTCTAAAGTAATGTAAGGAATGGTGTCAGTGCAGAATTTTAGTTCAATAAGGTGAATGTCTCTGTCTTGAGGAGGGATCTTAGAAGGATCAAGGTGAGCTTGTCTGCCTGGGATAAATCTCACAAAGATAACATCAGGGTGGCTCTGGTGTCGAGCAGAGGAGCCAGTACCATTGGGAAAAATCAGTCTGGAATGGCTCGTGAGATGTTTTCTGGGATTTGTATCCCTTGATCCAGGAGTCTCTCATTACGGCAGGCATCCATACCAATAAGGGATGAGCCAAACCTGCCTTTGCAAAGGGCTTTAACGTAGAAGCCAAGGCCAACATGGTGTCTGTAGGTGTGCATACCACTCATAGTTGGACTTGGACATCTGAGGACAAGACGAATAATGCTGTCCATATCATCACACAGCGGGCCTCTTCCATCGGTGGAAGACCTATTGAATCTAATGGCATGCTTTTGTGTGTAGAGTGTCCCTGTGCGGTATTGAAATACATTTATCTGTTGTTCAAGAGTAATCTTAGGACTAGACCAGAAGGATTACTGATTTTCTTGTTAGCAAGTTGACAGGTTGGGTTGTGAGATTATATATTGGCAGTGGTGATTGGGGAAGTGGGTTGTATGGCATGGTTGAGCTTCTGCCAGCTATTGTAGTGGTAGACAGAGATATCAGCAGAGCCAAGCTTGTGCTTTTTATGCATGTGTAATTTAAGTTTGTCTGTCAGGTTGTTGAGGTAGTGGGTTGGGAAAGTGTGGGAGCGGTGCAGGCTCTCATTTTGTCCCTGTGAGGTCTTGAATGTGAGCCAGTAAAAATTGTGGAATGGTTCCCAGGCATGTGGGACTTCAATATCTGTGATGGCCGTGAGGGCTGCAGACCGTGCGCAGGCGTCAGCCCCCTCATTGCCAATGATGCCAGAGTGGGATTTGACTTTGTAGAAATTAATAGGATGAGGGGAGTGCTCTAACATGCTTGATATAGCATGAATGAGCTCTGCATGTAGGTGATACCTCATGCGCATCGGATTGAGAGTTTGTTTGGAAATCTGGGAAAGGCATGATGCACTATCAGAGGCAATGCCAGTTTGTCCTTGTTGGAGTGCCACAAGGATACCTGCAAGTTTTGCTCTGTTGATGGCATTTGTAGGTCCACGGCCATTGGGTTTTATATGCAGCTGCAGGTGTTGGGAGAGTGGAGTAGTGTCCCTTCCTGGCTTGTAGGCGCCTGAGCCAGCAAGTGGTGGAGAATCATCTTTGTGTTTAATCACACTGCCATCTGTGTAGGTGATTTCTTTCCAATCTTTGATTTTAGGTGTGAACATCTTTTCGTAATTGGCAGGAAGGAAGGCTGCCCTTGCTTGAGGGCACATGTGTGAACAGCTGTGGGTGTCAGGGGGGAGGAATTGAAATATCTTTTCCAGGTGTTTGATGCGAGGTGCTGGTGGGTACGCAGTGGGGTGGCGGGATTTGAAGGATCCCGGATTAGCCAGTGAGCTTCTGATACATCTTGGTTAAGGAGTTGAAACCAGTCTTTGTTTGCACTGTCAAGTGCTTCTCTAGCATTACGATTCCAGACAACAATGAGTTGCATA
The DNA here is from genome assembly GCA_914767535.2 of Dunaliella primolecta. NCBI lineage: Eukaryota > Viridiplantae > Chlorophyta > Chlorophyceae > Chlamydomonadales > Dunaliellaceae > Dunaliella > Dunaliella primolecta. The sequence goes on along the minus strand of OU611760.1, from coordinate 2,549,794 downwards.
GGATAAGAAGGTAGGGTGGGGTTAGGCATAACATCGAACCAGTGTTGGGGTGTCTGGAATTGAATGTTTCCTGCAGAGAATCTGGCAAGAACTTTTGCAAGATCTGGGTAATGATTAAGCCAGCTCATATAAGCGTTACAGCTGAAGCCTCTCCAGTGGGGCAGGAGCATGAAGGTAGCAACTGGTTCTGTCGTTTGGAGGGAGGAGTGCACTGCGTGGCGCAGGAGCCTAAACATCATTTCATCACCATGTGGGGGATGGCAGAAGGAGAAGCCATTGTAGCGTACAGAGAGGGCGCCTGTGTGTGCCCCGAAGACCTGGTCACGGTTGTTTGTGCTGAAATAAGTGTTGAAGATACCGAGTGCTTTAAAATGAAGAGGAGATGCAGTGCACTCCTACCCGGGTAAAAACCAAATTGGGTGTCAGGAACCTTTTTCTCTAGAACACACCAATCAGTCACCAAGTCTGTAAGCACGTTGGCACACATGCGATACATCACCCCACTAACAACAATCATACTCTAGTTCCCAGGACTTGACACATCTCCTTTTTTATGAAGGGGGCTCTTCCAACATGCAGGGATCCTAGCTTCACTAAAAAAAAAACTTCAACATGGTCCCTTAACTAGCAGGCTAGCAAGGGCCTCACCAAGGGGCCCTCAAAACTACACTAGCTACAGCTAGCCTAGGAGAGGGAAGAGACAGAATTAATGAGGATCGGGTGGGTTGTCAGCAGTGCCCCAAGGCGCCTGGACTCTCCTTCTCCTGGTATCCACCTCCGTGCGCCCAACAACCACCCCTCCAGAGGCCCCCAGTAAGCAAAGAACATGTCTGGTGTTAATGATAGTGGTTAATTTCTGCTGGGCATGGCAGCTCAACTTGAAAGCTAGGGACTTACTAACTTGTGTTTGGTTAGGCCTAGATTGACAAGAGGTCTGACTGTGTACTCATTGTAAATGGTGCCAGCCACACCAACCAGGATGATATGCAGTCCCTTTGTTGTTCCTGTTTGGGTTTCTTGAGCTGCGGGTCTGGTTAGTGTGTGGGCATGCTGGGCAGTTGCAGTTTCCAAAGTGACGGAGGGGTTGGTGTCTGGACAGGATTTCAGCTCAACAAGGTGGATATCCCTGTCTTGAGGAGGGATTTTGAAAGGATCAAGGTGGGCTTGTCGGCCTGGGATAGAGCACACAAGGAGGGCATCAGGGCGGCTTTGGTGGCGGGTAGAGGAGCCAGTACCATTAGGAAAAACTCAGTCTGGAATAGCTCGTGAGATATTTACAGGGACTTGAATGCCCTGATCCAGGAGTCTCTCATTACGGCAGGCGTCTATACCAATAAAGGATGAGCCAAACCTGCCTTTACCAAGGGCTTCTATACAGAGGCTAAGGCCCACATGCCAGTGGTGCCTGTTGGCATGCATACCGCTCATCGTTGGGTTTGGACATCTGAGGACAATATGATTTACACTGTCTATGTTGTCACGAAGCGGACAAGCGCATTCATTACCAGCTATTCCAGCGTAAGATCTGACCTTGTAGAAAAATATGTGACCTTGAGATGTGCGGGCAAGGATTGGAATTGTCTTTTAAACATCTCCTTGTTCATGATGCCTGTGCTTCTCTGGATACAAGATTTTCTTTCTGAGTCGGTGAAGTGAGCTGAGGCTGTCCGTGGCAATGTGTGTGTGAGTGAGTGCAGCAGCAATTGCAGCCAGTTCAGCTCTTCCAATGGTGTTGGTAATAACAGCACCGTTAGGACCAACTAGATTTTTTTAGTCAATATCAACTTGAAGATGGCGGCTGAGACCTCACACATTGGCAGCGGAGTAACAGCAGTTCCATGTTGCGGCCTCTGGAGCTGGCTCGCGGCGCAGGCAGGGCGCGTGCGCGAGTGCCAGGTGGAGGTTATTGGCGCAGGAGTGGTCCCAGAGGTCGGCGCGGTGGAGAAGGTCTCTAGAGGTGGAGTGTCTCAGCTTGGGTCTGCATAACTGCGTGCTCATCTCCCACCGCCCTGGTTGGCCCCTGTGCAAGAGGGGGGCCCATGCTGAGATGTTGGAAAGCTTGCTCTATGGCTTAGGGGTGGGTCTTGAGCTTGCTGGACAGGGCCTGCCTGACAGTCGTGTCGCAGGTCCCATGGTGGAGGCCAACTTGCTGGTGTAGACTTCTGTGCCACCTCTTCCTCTTGTTCTGTGTGGTGGGGCCCTGCCTTTCAGGTGACCTTTCCTTAATGCACGCGGCCAGACTTGGCAAGCGTAGTCTTTCATTCTTTTCTTTCTTTCTGGCATACACCTGCCCCAATCACTGTCTTGCTGTTCTGAACCAGGCAGTTGCCATCGTGTAAACTCAGGACTATCAATTTGCAACTTTGAGCTGGAGGTTTGGATTGGACTGACAAGGAGGGATGCCCCTACAGCACACTTATGTCTGAGGCTGGTTTATGGGGGGCAATTTGTTTCTTACTCAAGGGAAGCTTCACACGTTTTCTCATTCCTGGCATTACAGCATTCCTTGCATTAAGGATGGGCTCAATCTAAGCTAGGCCTTTGAGCCTCTTTGGTGAGGCCCTAGCTAGCTTACTTGTTAGGGGGCGTTTCCTTTTTGCATGCAGCCGGACTTGGCATGAAAGAAAGAAAAAGAAAAGAAAACTACGCAGGCAGAGAAAACACTCCCCACATCAATCAAGGAAAAAAAGGTACCTAGGGCCGAGGCACCACTGGCATGTAACCCCTTCACCAAGAGAAACAAAAGAGAGAATATTTAAGGATCAGGAGGGTTACTAGCAGTAGCCCGCGCCTGGTCTTGGTGATGAAAGCTGAGAGAAGTCTTATGGTCTCTCTGTCTGTGTGCCCTCAAGTCCATGTTCAAGCTCAGAGCTTTCTGCCTTAATCGGGGGCCCAGGAACTTGAAGGATCAGACCCTAGGTCTTATCTCTGAGGGGCTTAAGGACTTCATAGCTTGCCAAAGGCGGCAACCCGCCTTGGCCAACATGATTTATTGGGACCGCCCAGTTATTGCTTTGGACTGAAGCAGTAACTTGCTTCTTAGAGACCGCGCCTGAGATGTTTGATCTTTGCTCTTCTGTGCGTTGTTTAGGAACCTTTATTATTCATTTTCAGTTCCTATTTCCTGGGAGCCCCTTCTTCTCCTGCTAGTCCCCCACCTTGCCTTTGCCATTCTACCTCAATCTTTGCCAGTCTACCTTTTTCAGCCTTTCTTTTGCACCCTGATTGTTCTTTGCAGAGGCCCTTATGGGACATCATTTGTCCTTAGGCATGTGTAACAAAATCTTCTCAAGAGCGCGTCTGGTGCTAGCAAGTTTATAAGTGTACTGGACAGAATGAGCGTGAAACTTCAGAGCAAGCTTGGTGGCTGTATGAGCGTCAAGACAAAGCTCTTTAAAAGGCTCTAAAGTGTGAGGGGTGTAGATGACCCTGCCCACACCTAACAAAATGGTATGGAGGGTTGATTGAGCTGAGGCCCTTCAAAGATCGTGACAGAGGCATGCATTGCTATTTCATTTCTTGTATTTTCTTTCCTTCCTATGGCGGCTGTGTGAATGTAAAGACCAAGTTAACCAACAGGGGAATTAGGGATTACAAGAGGCCTACAGCCCTGTATCCTGGCTAGTCGGGGTGCTGGTGACACAAAATTCAACATTATAATTAAATCTAATTTGAAAAATCAGGAAGGACGAGCTATCCAGCAGAGGCAGTCATTTTGAAATGTCAAAGACATAATGTGGCAGATCAACATGCCAACCGACATCTCCCAAAGCAAAAAAATTGGTGGTAGAATGGGCTTTCCTCGTTTTGTTGGAATCCACTCAATGCCTTGAACAAAGAAATTCCATTCAGAGTTCTATCATGGCAACTGCGTTGCCTGCAGGAGTGAAATAAGATGTTTTGAAAATGCAGCCAGTGATGTTTTCAGGTTGCAAAGGTAACCTCTCAATTTGCCAAGGACAGCGTAAATGCACGCCTGCCACACACATTCAAGGCCACCGTCATAAGAAGTGCACCAATAGTGGAAAGCAAGGCTATGATGGCAGCTTTTGATGTGCCTGCCAATAATTCCGGTGCAGAGGACAGAATTGAAGACAGAGAAAGAAGTAACCACACCTTCTGTATGGGCACCTGCGTTAAAGGAAGTAAAGAAGCATATAGTGCAGAATTAATTTACTTACTGGGAACAAAGAGGATAGGGCAACCAAGGGGACAGTTTTGTGTGATCAAGGAACAATCATGTGCCTGGCAATTTGCCAGTGGCAAACATGATCAGCTGCAACGATTCAGTGCTTGTATATCATTAACAGCAGCACATCATATATAGATTATTGTGAGGGACAGAGTCAATCAAATGCGCAGGCAACGCAACCACTTGATCATGATAAATAAAACGTATGCAACTCCCAGACGATGCAGCAATGGTGTCATACGGTTACAGGATGCTATGACAAGTAACAAACATGCTACCATGGGACGCCATTTTAAAAACACAAACTTGAGGTAGGTGCATCTAGCAACCCTTCAGGTCCCAAGCAGCCTCCTCTGTTTTAATTTCCATGTTGGAGGGCACTCATAGTTTGGTTGAGCCAATGAAAGAAAGAAGAAAAGCCTACATTGGCCAAAAGGCTGCGTACATTAAGGAAAGGTCCCCTTTGAGCCAATGAGCCTGCTTTTCCTTTGTTATTTATTATTGATTAAGGAAGGGATTCTTCCAAAGGGGGATATCTGAGGCCCCAAATCAGGTGTTTTTTGCATGCTCCCCGCGTAAGTTCTCCATAACGGGCACCTTTCTGTAGCAGCAGAGTTTAAGAGGTGCCAGTTACGGAGGCCATGCCGAATCAGCCGCGGCGTGAACCCTAGTTTTCACTACCGAAACTCCATATCTGACCACCCACTGCACCAAATTGGGTGAGTTTTAGTGATTTGGAGTTCATGTGAAAAAAACACCATTGCAAAACAATTGGAGTGAATAGACCCAGTGGCTGGTGTTCTGTGGCGATTTCAGCCAATTTCCCATGATTAGGGTTTACGTGCCCCATGTGAGCTTTAGCCCAGTCTATCTGAGCATACAGGGCGGCTCACACAAATCTGAGCATATGCTCTGGTAGGTTGTAACGCCAGCTACACTTTAGAGCAAAAATTATCCCAATCTGATTAAGTGGCTGCGAGTGGGCGCATTTTAAGTGCAAAAAAGGAGCATATTTAAGCACATGCTCAGTTGGCCCCCTCTGGGGTTCTTCTGCTTACATAATTTTTTCTCTTATTTCTTACTGGTTGCAATAACGGTATCATACTATAACTGGTTTTAGTCAACAACCATTATTTGAAAGCACAAGTTACCGCATTGCTTCTTTTTAAAGGCATAAATTGACAGAGGGGGTTATCTGAGCAAATCCCCAAATATGCTCTTTTTTTCGCATTTAAAGTGCACCCACCCACAGCCACTTCACCTGATTGGGACAATTTAGCTCTAAAGTGCAGCTGACATTACAAGCTACCAGAGCATATGCTCAGATTTGTGTAAGTCGTCCTGTGTGCTGAGATAGACTTGGTCAAAGCCCCATGGTGCACGTAAACCCTAATTCAGTGCTTTTTGGCTGAAATCACCACATGACACCAACCACTGGGTCTTTTCACTCCAATTTTTGTGCAATGATATTTTTTTGTTACAAGGACCCCAAATCACCAAGAATCACCCAATTTGGAGCAGTGGGTGGTCAGATATGAAGGCTTAGTGGTGAAAAGTAGGGTTCATGCCACGGAAGATGAGGCAGGTGCGCCAAAACTTGCAATAGTCAAGCTCAGGTGATTTGGAGCCCTTGGAGCATGGGCTACATAATGATGCTAAGCCTTGAAATTGCGAGTCCCGGCGCACATACTCTGGTCACATTTCAAAAACACCCCTTTTGGGGGCCTCAGATGACCACCTCTGATAAATTGACGACAAAGAGGTCAGTGACGCGCCAGAGATGCAAAGTTTACCCCAGAACGGCTACGCTTTTTATTTGCTTCCATCAACTTTGTCTTCTTACCTCTACTAAACTAGACATCAATTCAAAGCACTCCTGCTTTGGAACAGCCAGCCAAGGGGCCCATGCCTGATCGACTATGGTATGAACCAAAGCTCTGGCACCTTTGGACTGCCCTGTCAGACCAACGAGGCCACCAATTGAGACACATTGTGTCCTTGTAGCAATCAACTTTCATTGCAAGGAAATGAAGAGGAAGGTCCCAGCGGCCGTTCAGGTATAGGAATTTTGCCTTAATGCTAGAGAAATGTTTCCTTTTAGATAAATACGGAGAATCGGCACACAAAAGTCAAGGTTTGACCTCCTCGTATCCCAATCTCAAACATGCAGTGTTTTGGCCAAGGCCCTTGTGAGATAACCTGAGACATTGCAAGGTGCTCTGTGGTTGACTAAGCTCCACCACTCACACGCAAGTTGATAGAGTTAATGTTTGTGACAAAAGTGTGAATGGCAAGGTTAAACTCAGGAATGACTTTAAGGAGGACGATTCTTATCAATCAAACAAAAATTGACTGATCCCGGTAAGATTCCAGGCCACCTCAGAGGGGTAAATGTGATATGTGACCAATTTAGATGTACTTTTTTAGATCATTACAGGTAGTATAATTAATCTAAACCCGCAAGGCAGAACATGGTCTCATTCTTCAAAAGTCTTCTGCGCACCGAAGCAATTGCCAGGGGGTCTGCCAGGGACTGCACCAGCAACACGCAGAGGTTGGCATAGGAGGCCCTGACCATGCTGTAAGAACGCTCTCCACGTGTTAATAGCAGTACCAGCAGCCAGATCCGCCAAAAACACTGTAGGAGGAGGGCAGCCTGCACCAGAGACACTCGTAGTGCCTGCCTGCTCCAAAAATAACCTGCCATGCATGGGTCAGAAAAGCGTGACAAGCTTGCAGGGGTTCAAGCGATGCATTGAGTACATATGTGTGAATGGTTTAGTGCTTAACATGTTTAATGTTGAGGGACACACTTGTTTTCCAAGTTGCTATATCCAGGACGTTGCAAAACCTGATGTGCAATAGAAAAAGGGACATTAAAAGAGAGGTGCAGGCAAGACAAGCAGGGCAACGTAAGCGTGCAACCTAGGACAGGCTCTTCCTGCGTAAGAGTACATGACGAAAAAATGTCGACACTGCGCGCCAAGGCCACCACACCAAATTCCCAAACAAATTCAACGTTCAGATTTTGAGTCACCAAGCAAGAATGCAGATGCTGCCAACCTCACCACGAGCCCTGTGCCACAGCCACTGCAGCCATGCCAGATTGATTGCAGCCTCCATGGCTAAGGCTTTGAGGACGGGTGGTAGGAAGCAAGAAAATGCTCCACTGCAAGTCCTGCAAGCACAAGAAAAGAAAAGGAAAGGAAAAACTACGTAGGCAGAGGAAACCCTCCCTATATCAATGAAGGAAAAGGAGGCACATTGAAAGCACAAGGCACAAAAAGTGCACAAAATGTGCAGGCGAGTTACGGCCTCCCAACAATTGATAAACTTAGGGAGAGTTGCAGATGCCCGTAGCTTTCCACTTTTCCTTCTGCAAATAGAAAGAAAGAAAGTCAGCAAGGCCAGACCTGTGACATACGCAAATAGAAATGCTGTAATTTAGCCACTAGCTAGCAAGGCCAGACTTGTGGTGCGTGCGCCAGACCTGTGGAGCGTGCCAACAGGGAAATGCATTTGGTAAGCAAGACTTGAGTTGTGTGCATGCAAATAGGGTGATCTCTGGTGTTCACCAACAAGCGTGAAGCTAGCAATGGCCCTTGCTACTTTTCATCTGCTTGCTTACACAGACTTAGCAGGTGCCGCAGCAGTTGCTGACAAAAGGAGGCCTGATTGTGCTGAACAATGCTGTGAGATGGTATGGTGACAAAACAGGCGATCCTGAAGCCACCAAAAGTTATCCCTGCAGCAAGTTACGGAGAGTATGTCATCCTATCATGATGGACACCAAAAAAGGTAAAACTAGAAAGGAAGCAAAGCATCAGCTTACAAGCACATCAAGGTTCATCTCAAACCAGAGCAAGCTCAATAGAAATGTGCTTTGTCCATCCTAATAATCTCTTGCCTCACCAGAAACTGCACCCTGGAAGAGTCATCAAGTAGGAAGAGCTGGCAGCAACCAGAAGCACCTGAAAATCCAAGGACAACCAATCCCTTGTCTTCCTAGATTTAAGTTATTGATATACTTAACACCATAGTGAAGGAACTTGTGACCCAAGCAACTAGGCAATAGCATGCAACAAACTTTTCTTTCTTCCTGAGGTGGACAACTCCCCCCCAAAAAGGCATGTTTTTACATGTACGCAGCATAGGAGTGCTATGGACACTCAAGCTTGGTAAAGTGTAGTGCCTTTTGCACTAGGGCTTAACTATCCAGACTTTGGCGCGTATGCTGAATAAGCAGTAAACCCTGTCTTCTACCACAAAATCTCCATTCTTTACCACCCACCGCACTTTATTGATCATTCTTAGTGATTTGGAGTCCTTCAAGGACAAGTTGCACCATAAAAATATTGTTGCAAAGGAAACAAATAAAAATCAAGTGATTGGTGATATAGTTTCCCCCAGGAGCATACAGGGAGCATAACTTTTGGAAGGCACATGCTGCTCACTTTTTGCTGAATAATTCCCCTGCCATTTATGTTTTCAGTGCAGTGGTTGTGCAGATGGATGGAGAACCGAGAAAGGAGCAGGATGGCACCCTTTTTGCCTGGATATAGTCAATGGAAGGGTGATTTGGGGGTAGTTTGTGGCTCAGGGGGGTCCAGCTCAGAAATTACACACGCCTTCCAGAATAACAATTTCTTATGCGCCTGTTTCTCCATAAGAACATTTTCCAAGCACAAGGGGTGCTAAAAAGGTCAAATTTTGACCTAACAATGAACAAAAAAGAAACAACCACCTAGGCAGTGAGAACGTTCTCAATACCAATCGAGGAAAGGGAGACATATTGGCTCGAGCACTTGTGAATTTCTCTCACCAGGAACTCCCTCTGTCTTACCTTTTTGATATGCAGGATGTTCGCATGGTAAACAACGAAATCATACTACTGGGAGTGGAAATGGTCCCAAGGTGGAGCTGTAGACCATTTTTGGGGTGATCTGAGGCCAAGAGAGAGATCTGTGGTACTCCGAATTCTGTCCATTTTTGGTGGGTGTAACAGTGTTATGAAAATTGGCACGGTTAGATTTGGAAAAAAACGTGAGAAAGAGCATGTCTTGCAAAATAGGCCAGTTGACCCTTTGTGCCTTTATTCTCGTGACCTACATTGAGGAAAGTGGGCACAGCCTGCCCCAAGATGGATGCCAGGTAGTAATCTGGGTATGTGTCCTCTACCCTCTCGTCCAAGTCCACATTGCTGGTCATGCCACGGAAGCCTGTCAGTGCTGCCTGGATTTGCATAGACATGTTGTCTAAGAAACCGCGCTGCTGCAGCTCCCTCCCCCACTGCACCTCCTCCCTCTCCGGTGATGGGCCCTGCATTGCTTGCCAGCGCTGTAAGCTTTCATCATGGAGAGCTGCCACAGCCGCTTCATGCAGCAGGCGCGATGGGTACTGTCCTTGCTGCAGGCTACTGTAGCTGGGGTGCTGCTCTTGAGCAGGAATGGCTCCTGGCAGCTGTGAAGGCTGCTGTGCCGGCTGGGCAGGCTGCTGTGGGGGCTGTGGAAGCTCAGCTTGTGGTGATGAGATGGCCGCATCCGTGCGTTCTGGAGAGTTGATGGGTGAGGAGAGGTAGGACGACAGGCGGTGAAGCGTTGGCTGTAGACCCTCTGCAGAAAATGGGGATGGAGCTGCTGCAGGCTGCTCCATGGCTGCAGGGGAGAGGGATGCAGAGATCTGGTCATTGCACCAGATGAGGGACTCGCGGATGGTGTCTGCACACATGCTCACCTGCGTATAAGCAGGACAGTCATGATCGTGCATTTAAAAAATGCAGCAGCTCCAGATAAAAAGATATGCTTTCTTTTCAGACAATCGAAACAAAATTGTTCTGTGTTGTACATTCCTTCTCTTCCGGCTCGTGAGGCGTATTCCTTACATGGGAGGGCAGACCAAAACCACAAGGACGAAACACAAGCCTGCGTGGCTATCTCAAAGAAAAGCAAACGGCAGGAGAAGACAAGCAAGCAGAGGCTAGATAAGAAATCCAAGGAGCAAAAGACACTGGACTGCAACAGAAGGCAAGGACTGAACTGCAAGGACTGAACTGAAGGTCCAAACTGACTGAGTCTGCCAGGCAAAAGCCTGGCACCAGGCAAGGGCGAGAGCCAAAACTAAGCTAACCAAGAAGAAGGTCTGATGCCCAAGAAGGAAAGAATGGGCATCCTTATTGCGAGCGGCAATAAGGGGAAGCGTCACACTTCTCACTCGCCTACAAGAACCGCAGTTCTACTGCGGGGCAGAGGAATTGTCAGTTTTAAAAATGCACAACCTCCTGCCCTTGAACAAGCAATGGACTCATTTTATCAGGGGGACAAAGCAGAATGCACTCACTCATGATCACTACCAAGTCTTTGACTGCAGGAGGTTCCAAATGCAGCATAGCTTTCAACAGCATGGATTCAGCAGCATGCCCACATGAGCAATGCACCCACTGTACCCACTGTACCCAATTGTGGTAAACTACACGTGCTAAAGCTGAGCATGAGAACCATTTTAATGATTCAACCTTTTTTCCTAATTCTTTGCATCCTGGGAAACAACGTACGGGCAGACGTCCCCATTAGACATAAAACAATAGATTGACACACAGCTAAAAGAGTGCCCATTTATCCTATAGTAGCTCATGAAACCCAAACAGGAACAACAAGGTGACCTTGCACACCATCTTAGATGGTATTGCACTATCTATAATGACTACACCGTTTAACCTCTTATCAAGCCAGGTTCTGGAGCCGGGTGCTTCCAGTAAACCTCCAGATCCCCATTAGCTTTTTCTTCTTTGTAGCTTTGCGGTGGAGGAGACTCACGGCTCTTCTGAGCCAATGTGTCTCCTTTTCCTTAATTGATGTAGGGAGAGTTTCCTCTGCCCACGTAGTTTTTCATTTACTCTTATCAAGTTGGGACTAACCAGGCAAAAAGAAAAGTTGCTAGCATTTCAATTGAGTTGCCATGCCACTCAAAGGTTTCTGGCTATCATTTTTAACACCAGGCATGTCTTCATTTCCAGGGGCCTTCTGCGTGGTCTTGGCTTATGTGTCAAAGCCCTCAGCAAAGGCAGGTATGGCTTATATCTCATTGATATGGATGCCTGCCGAAATGAGACTTGTAGAACAGGGCATAGATGTCCCTGAAACCATCTCACGAGCTATCCCCGACTGGCTTTTGCCCTAATGGTGCTGGTTCCTCTGGCCGGCACCAAAGCCTCCCTGGTGCTCTCATTGTGGGCTCTATCCCAGGCCGACCCACTCACCTTGTACCTACAAAGATCCCTCCTCAAGACAGGGGCATTGGCCTTGTTCAATTTAAGTTCTGCCCTAATGCCAACCCTTTTCCCACTCTGGATGCTACGACTGCCCAGCATGTTAGCACTAAGATCAGGCTCAAAACTTGCAGCTCAAGAAACCCAAACAGGAACAACAAGGTTACCTTGCACACCATCTCAATTAATGTGGCAGGCACTACCTACAATTACTACACCATTAAACCTCTTATCAACTTGGGTTTAACCAGGCAAAAGGCTAAATCATTAGCATCCAAGTTAAACTGCCAAGAAAGAAAAAGGAAGGAAAAGGAAAGGAAAAGGAGAGAAAAGAAAAACTACGTAGGCAGAGGAAACTCACCCTACACCAATTAAGGAAAAGGAGACACATTGGCTCAGAAGGGTCGTGAGTCTCCACCACAAGGCTACAAATCAGGTGTGAGTTTTTCTTTTTTAAAGGTAGATACACAAATAACTTATTGAAGGATCAATCATATCTGAACATTTGCTTGCCAACTTTCCAACAAAGAAATCAGCAATTCATTTTGGAAAAAACCAAACCTCACCCTTAAACATCAGACTAACATATTAAAATACCGCACGGGAACAGTTTACACTCAAAAACATGCCATCAGATTCAAGATGTCTTCCACCTCTGTACGCTGCCCATTATGTGACAAAATGGACAGCATTAATCAAATTGCCCTTAGATGTCTCAATACAACAATGAATGGGATGTACACCAATAGGCACCATGTTGGCCTTAGCTTCTGTGCCGCGCACCATGCCGCACCTTTGCAGCACCTTGCCGCTCCTTGCCGCGCACTTTGCAGCACCCTGCCACAACCTGCCGCACCTTGCCGCACACTGCCACACCCTTGCCGCACCTGCACCTGCCGCACAAAGCACATACACATGCCGCCCCCAACCTGCACCACTACCAACGTGCTGTCATGAATGCCCACACTCAAACATGTGCTCTCCTCACCCTCTTCTTACTATGCAGCCCACCAACTCGCCACCTGGCAAACCGGGCCCCAAGAAACCCAACACATCCAAGCCGCGCTGATCGACAGGTAGGCACCCCCAGTTTTTATTTTGAAAGACAAACAGGCTCAAATTGCCAGGCACACGCCTTGAACAACTTCATGGGCTTCAAAATTACCAGCCCAGAAGCTTTGAGAGCCTTTGTAGCTCACAAAATAGCAACTGCTCCAGATCCCGACACCCGGGACCTCTGGAGATGGTCCTCTTATGGTCAAGTGGCTGCTCAAAGCCCCATGTCAGGTTTTGGGGAACACATTATTCAGATTTGGCTGGAAGAAAACCAAAATCTGACTTCCATCAAAATTGGTGATGTTCTGGGAACACTGGACAACAAAATCCATACCCTCAACACAGAATCGGCTACGCACTCCACAAATTCCTTTTTTGGCAAAAACACCAATCATGCCTTTGCCATCAAGAAAATCAACAGTTTTTGGTATCTGTTTGACTCACAGCTCATGTTCCCTACCATCATCACAGACGACAAAAACTCACAAAATCGGGGAGGCATGGCTCATACCTTTGAGCTCTTCACCCTTAAGCACAAAGCAAACCAGGCTGGTCACCCTTGCACACAGCCATACATGGAAGCTCAAGATAAAGCGTTTTGTCTTATACATGCTTTCAACATGGCCATGGGCTCTCACACTTTCTCTGGCGACTCTGTTCTCTCACACATCAGGTTGTTGGAACATACCCTCACCCAGCGCAATCTGACACATATCTCCCTACGCCACTTTTACACACCCAACATAGGGAATTTCAATATCACAATTGTCAACCACTACCTGCATTACTTACCCTGGAATGCAAATTTCAGTTTCTACCTCCACTACTCCCGCACAGACCTCCAACAGGGCCAAATCAATCAAAACCTTGTAGAGTTCCTATCAAGTGGCTCTGCTTACACATCAGCGATCATCCTCACCTCCAGAAATCGCAACGGCCAGCTCCATGCCAAGGCCCTCAGGAAAGTTGAAAACGCCTTCCCTCACGCCCAGAGCAACTGGTGCCTCCTGGACTCTGAGAACCCATACCCAATATATCTGACAACAGAGGATAGCTGGCACCAGCTTAGCGGAAATATTCTCACCATTCAGTCTGGCTCCTTTTGGAGCCACTTAGCTACTACATCTGATCTTCACCGTGCTGATCCACACATTCCCTTCCTAGGGGAGACCACTGCGAGCCAAAATGATAGCACCATTCATGAGCCTAATGCGGCTCCTCTCCCCCAGCACCACGCAAGAGACCACCAGAGCAGCCCCGCAACAACCCCTCAACATATAGAAAGTGCACCAGAGCAGCTTCACACCTCAGCAAACATATCCACAGGTTTCAATCAGACGTGGCATGACCACCTCAAAATTATTACCATGAATGTCCGCGGTCTATATAAAAGTAAGGATGATGTTTATGACCTTATCACCCATCATGACCCAGACATAATCTCTCTTACTGAAACTAAAATCACTGAAGGGATCAAAACGCCGCAATGGCTTGACCAACTCTTGCGCGACTACGCTTGGTGGCATAGCTCCCACCACCACTCCGGCACAATCCTATGTGTCAAAAAAAGTATTGCTATTACTACCCAAGCCACTCAAGTTTCATTCCAAGGAAATATTGAGGGAAGGATGGTGGCTGCCAAGCTGAAGACCACCAGCAAGCCCATTCTCCTGATCTCTACCTACTGGCCATCAGGCAAAAAGCGAGCAGCCCTGGAAACAAGAAAATGCATGGAGGAGGCCCTCAAAGGCCTTCTCAACTCCTGCCACTGCATCCCCATTCTATTGGGTGACATGAATGCTACACTTTTCCCACAAGATAGAACCAGGGGTATACCCTATGAACAAGACAAGCTTTTCCGCAACTTCATCTCTGAGACGCAACTATGCCCATTTGACTGGCACTTGACACAAAGACCCTGGACATTCAGGTCAGAGATAGCGCCTTACTGCCAAACCTCAGAGGGTCACACACACAGCCGCATTGATGACATCCTACTGCCCTCCAACATCATCAAAGCCAACAACTCCAACCCTCACCCCCAGATATTCTGCATCTCTGCTGATCAAGGCTACAAACACAGCGATCATATTCCACTTGTTGCCAATGTCCCCACTAACATCCTGGGAATCAAAATCAAAAAATTTACAGAGCCTACACCTCTACATCAAAATGAGCGTGTGCTTGTGCGGCCCATAAAACCCTCTGATATTGAAAAGCTGCATTGTGCCCTCAATGATCCTTCCTATAAACCTCACACCTCCCATACAAGCATTTTAGAAACACTAAACAGTATGCACGACGCTGCTCTCTCCCACCTGTCTGCTATAGAGAGCTCTTGTGCTACAGAACCTGCTCGTTTAAAGCACCTGAATGGCCTCCCTGCCAGGGAAGGCGTTGAGAACATTGCTGCCAAAATTGTCAATCTTATCAAAGAACGCCACGAGGCGGCTCTGCAGGTGTGCACCACCAAAATTAAATCCACAACCTCCAAGCACTTCAGGATTAGGAGGATCAGCAACCTCCGCAGATCACTATGTAATAAACTCAAATCTGTCCGCCACGTGCAATACAAATTGCCCAAAAATCTTCCAATCCTTACCTTTCCTGAGGCCCTAGCCCTTTTCAGCCACGACCCCAATCTCCATAGGGCCATACTCTTTGTCCAAAGCTTCTCCCACTCAATAGTAGCATCCTCTGCCCGCAACTCAAACAGCGCAATACCCCCCCAACCAACACTGGAGGCTGTCCTCCAAGACCATCACAAAAATCTCAAGGAGCAAATTAACAAGATAGACGCTGACTACAGCGCCCAATGCCACATCAGGGCACTAAGGCGTCAACAGAAGAAAATTGCAAAACATCCTGCTCTTGCCAATAAGGAAATCTTCAATGGCAAAAACACTGCCCCTCCCCAAGCCCAAGTGCTCACAGACCCTGAAACAGGCGAAATAGAAACAGACCCATGCAAGATAGCTGGTATTGTGGAAAAGTTTTACACTGACAGCATGGCTGCCCCCAATATTAAGACTGGGGCATACCTTCCATCTGAACCCCAAGCCAGGCGCAACTACCCCTGGATGGATCGACAGTGCGAGGACCACTTCCTCCTTGAAACTCCCATCACTAGGGCTGAGAATGATACCCAAAGGAAGAGGACGTGGCTCCACAATTCCATCCTGGACAGCTGCTCCTTCCAGGAATGTATCCAATCCCTCACAAATAATAAAATCCCAGGACCTGATGGCATAGCCAATGAGCTTCTAAAACACCTACCGCACGAATACAAGGAATCTATCCACAAACTCTTTGTCATAATGTGGGCAACGGGAATCACCCCCAAAGCCTGGAAAAAGAGTGATACCATTCTTATCTTCAAAGATAAAGGCCCTGAAACGGACATCACGTCCTACCGCCCTATTGGCTTGGCCAACACCCTCTATAAATTATGGACACGCCTGGTTACGACCACACTCTATGAATACGCGGAGAGCCACTCCCTCCTCAGCTCTATGCAAGCAGGTTTCCGTAAACACACAGACACAATACACCAACTCCAAAACTTAATCATGACCCTTGAAGATTCCAAACTCTTCAATAAAGATGTTTATGCTCTTATTGTAGATTTCACCTCTGCCTTTAATACAACAGACCACGACAAGCTGCTCTAAATCATGTATGACCTTGGCTTCCCCACAGATGCCATTGACACAGTCAAGAATTTATACCAAAAGGCTCACACCAGAGTCCGTCTAGCTACTGGTCAGTATTCCAATGACATCCCCATAGAAAAGGGTACCATCCAAGGGGACACCCTCTCCCCCTTCCTCTTCCTCGTATACATGGAGCCCCTCCTGCGCTGGCTCCATGCGGGCGGGCGAGGCTATGAATATGAATGCCTCATCAAAAACACACAGACTGTGGAACAGAAAACCCAGAACAAAATTAGCAGCGGGGCATTTGCAGATGACCTCATCTGCCTCACAGGCACGTATGCTAACCTGCGTATCCAAGCCAAGAAATTGAGCCTCTATGCTGATTGGGCACACCTCATCATCTCTGGCGCAAAAACAAAGGTTACATGCAACATTCTTAGCCAACAAACAATGCAAATCAGGGGTAACACGTCCGTTGCAGATTTCTCTCGACATCAACTCAAAGACAAGATACAAGTCCAGGGCAAGCCAGCCCAATTCATTTGCCCCGGGGACCCATTTACTTATCTGGGCGTTGAAATCACCATGACATTAGACTGGAAACCCCAGCTTGACAAAATGAAGGAAAAGCTCTCCAAAAAACTGGCAAGCCTGACCTGCTCTTTTGCCACACCCAGGCAAACGATGGATATAATTCGCACAGCCATTATCCCCAGCATTGCCTATGCTTTTCCAGTGACACCCTGCCCTGAGAAAAACCTTGCAGACTGGGACACTGATATACTCAAGGTCATCAAAGAGAGGTACAAGCTTTGGCATAGCACTGCCACAGCCATCTTATGGGAAGACAAAACTGATTATGGTCTTGGCTGTACATCCATTGCAGTGGAATATAATGCGAGATGTGCAACGGCACTCACCAGCAGCCTCAATAACACAGGGAGGCACGGCCGGCTCACCAAGGCAATGCTTGAATCACAAATTAACCAACTGAGACAATATGTACTCAGGAGCATCAACCCAGACCACCAAAAATCCAGCTTCATCCTCAAGCAATTACCCTACATGCTCCGCGTCAGGCAATACCTCTGCATTAATAACAGCGACCTTGACATCTCCTATCAAGGAGCACCCTACCTCCTCTCCAGAATCACCCCCATAATAAAAGTCCTCTCAATGCCAATGCAACCCACCCTTAAAACCTTAGCCTGTCACTGCACTTATGCCCTCATGGAAATAGGCATAAACAGGCTCTCAGCCTTGCTGCATGATAGCCTCACACATATTATTGACGGGAACAAACTCACATTCCTGTTTGGCCGAAAAGTCAAAACGAAACATATTACAGCCCTAAACAAACTCTCCCATACTCTCAACACCCCCACTCTGGCTGAGGACAGACCTGACCTCATTAATACAATCATACACAACCAAGACAGCTCTCCCAATAAAACCCTTGAATCACGCTGCATAAATAATACAATATATGCTGAAATGATTAAAACTGAGCATACACCCACAGGATGGAACTGGTCAAAGCTTCACCGAAGCAATGCTGACCCAGATCCCCTCAACCCCAATCCAGACAATGGAAATCATGCCCCTAACACGCTCACACCTCCAAACCTCAGGATTCATAGCAACCCACTCTTTGATGCTGAGGATATGGAAGTAGAAAATGCTTCCCCTAGCAGCCAGGAGAACCCATCCCCTAGCACTCAACCAAGCGCAGAGATGCACTCATATCAAGGCAGAAGCACTCGCAAAAGAAACAATCCGCACGCAGAGCAGCCGCAAGCACAAGCACATAACAGAGACTCCACTCAGACCCCCCAAACTAGAGGCAGAATGCCCAACGGGAGACGAGCCCCAACAACTTTTTTTGACACCAACTACCAACCCTTAATAACACCTTGTCCCTCACCTCCAGACATTCCAAGCACCGAAATCCCCCAATGGCTCTGGAACTATAAACAGAATACTGCTAATACTTTGAGGAAAGTTGAAGCTAGCAACACCATCTTCCGCTACGACCATGTTATCCTAGATATCCTAGGCTGGCAACACCTCCGAAAATATAAGAGAACCTCTCAAGATAAGGAGGAAAAACATTACAAAGTACAATGGCACCCTGTCACCATTGAGAAATGGGCCTTGCCCATTTTCAAAAATGATAGGCTGCATCCTGCCTCTACAAAACATGTACCAAGAAGAACTAAAGCAGACCCGTGCTGCCAGCTCTGCTGGAGCCCTGTGAGCAAAGAACACACAGCAATATCAGAAATTTATGATGACATGCCTACCTGTGACACCTGCCATCGCACATACCACTGGGCCAGTCTCATACATGTCAAGGCCTGCTCCCAAAATGACCGGGAACTGTTCAATAACAGTGAGCACTGGGACTGCCCTGCTTGCGCCTCCCTGTCAGACTCTCAAAAAGCGGAAAGGATCAACTTCTCTGAAGACTGCGAAATGATCTATGTAGAGTGGCATCCGAAATGGGAAGCTGAAGAACAGCTACGTATACATCCAGACCTGGATGTTCATGTGCAAGCCTTCAACTCGGAGGAACACCAAGAGCTTATAGAAGACCCCTTCACCATTGATACAGACCTGGACAATCTTGTCAACCAAGGCTTTGAAGGCAATCCCCAAAGCCTAACTGACTCCTCATGGATCTCAACTACCGGCTGCGCGATTCGCAAAAATGTCACCTTTGATTTCCAACCTACCAACCCACAGATAGATATCATGCCAACATGGCAATGTGAAATCATCATAAGAAGTGTTGATCTCATGAAGGAAAGCCTTCACCCTGACACATGTGATGAGGTCGCCATGCCAGCACAAATGCCAGAGATAACCACCTCTGAATGTGCCTGCGTCTACAATTCCAATGGCAAATGCATGGGCATGCTCACTATAGACAGGCTCAAGACCCTGCTTGAAGCCTACAAAGCTGCCAAAAAGGCAGGCATCCATGACACCATCCAGCCCCCAGTCCAGGATTCAGCAACTGAACTTATGGGTCTGCTCTCCCGCCAAAAGGCTCAACAAAAAAATATTTTTGCTCAGAGCAAAAAGATCTTCAATTCAAACATGCTTATTACTTCCTCTTGCATTTGCTCAGCCCTGCAAAAATGGTGCATGGTCTCAGTAGAGAGGTATTCCAGCCCCCTTCATTTTGAAAACACCTACAACACCTATTTCAGTACAAATTGCCGAGACCAAGTCTTCGGTGCACACACAGACGCCCTCTCAGTGCGCTACACCGGATTCTCCTTCTGCCATCCACCCCATGATGATGAAGTAATGTTTAAACTCATGCGCCATGCAGTGCATTCCTCCCTCCAAAGCACAGACCCAGTTGCCACCTTCATGCTCCTGCCTCACTGGAGAGGCTTCAGCTGCAACGCGTATATGACCTGGATCAGACAATACCCAGACGTCGCAAGAGTACTTGCCAAATTCCCCGCAAGAAAAATCCAATTTCAGGCACCACAACACTGGTATGATACCATACCCAATCCTACCCAACCATCCTATCCTATGCAGCTCATTGTTGTGTGGAATCATAATGCCAGAGTTATGCTAGACAGCGCAAACAGTGACTGGCTTCAGTCCTTCCAACAAGATATAAAACAAGTTGTACCAGAAGCTTGGTGGCTACCCTTGGATTTTCCAAATCCTGCCACGCCACTGCGTACCCACCAACACCTTGCATCAAACACTTGGAAACAGAAATTCCAATCACTCCTCCCTGACACACATAGCTGTACACACAAGTGTCCTCAGGCAAGAGCAGCCTTCACCCCTGCCAACTACAAAAAGATGTTCACACCTAAAATCAAGGACTGGAGGGAAATGACATACACAGATGGCAGTGTGATTAAACACAAAGATGACGATTCCCCACCGCAGTCAGGTTCAGGCGTTTACAAACCAGGTATAGACACTACTCACCCCCCTCAACACCTACAACTGCACATAAAACCCAACGGCCATGGGCCTACCAATACTATCACGAGAGCAGAACTAGTGGGTATCCTGGTGGCACTCCAACATGAGCAAACCAAAATTGCCACTGATAGTGCATCCTGCATTTTTCAAATTTCAAATCAAACCCTTCATCCCATGCGCATGCAATATCACCTACATGCAGAGTTGATACATGCAATATCAACCATAATAGAGCACTCCCCTCACCCTATCCATTTTTATAAAGTCAAAGCCCACTCTGGCATCATAGGAAACGAGGGGACTGACGCTTGCGCTCGCACCGCAGCCCTCTCTGACACAGTAGACATTACACTTCCGGATGCCAGGGACCCTTTCCACAACTTTTATTGGCTCTCATTGAAGACCTCTCCCACACAAAGTGATGGCATACACCGCTCCCATACGTCCCCGATACACTACCTCACCAACCTGAGTGACAAACTTAAAACACACATGCACAAGAAACACAAACTCGGCTCTGCTGACACCTCTGTCTACCACTACCAGAGATGGCAGAAGCTTAACGATGCCACACCATCCACCAACAACACAAACAATGAAGCTCACAACTCAATCTCTCTGCTTGCAAACAAGGAAATCAGCAACTCCTTCTGGAAAAATCCAAAGATTACCCTTAACAACAAATAAATCTCATGAAATATCGAACGGATACACTGTACACACAGGGCCATGCCTCTCAGTTTAACTTTTCCAGTTCTGATAGGTGCCCACTCTGTGCAAATACAGATAACATTTATCATGTTCTACTTAGGTGTACCAACCCAACAATGAGTGGGATGCACACCAACAGACACCATGCGGCCCTTAGTCTCTGTGTAGAAGCCCTCAGCAAAGGCCGTTACGGCTCATCCCTCATTAGCATGGATGGCTGCAATCATGACAGACTTCTGGATCAAGGCATACAAGTGCCTGAAAACACCTCTCGCGCTATTCCAGACTGGGTTTTCCCAAATGGCGCTGCCTCACCTGTACGGCATACAAGCCGCCCTGATGCTCTTTTTGTGCGACACATCCCAGGTAGACAAGCCCACCTTGATCCTACCAAGATCCTACCACAAAATAGAGACATTCACCTTGTTGAACTTAAATTCTGCTCCGACACTAATCCAGTCATCACCTTGGAGCGTGCACAAACTCAACATTCCCCCATCATTAACAGACTTAAAACACGCAGCTTAAGAAACCCAAACAGGAATAATAAAGTGACTTTGCACATCATCTTAATTGGTGTTGGTGGCACGATTTATAACAATTATACTATTACATCTCTCATAAATCTGGGATTGACCAAACAAAAAGCTGAATCACTAGCTTCCCAACTCAGTGTCCATGCCATCCAAAGATTATCCACCATAATTAACACTAGACATGCACTTTGTTTTCAGGGAGCATCTGGGAGGGGAGGGTTTGCTGGGCGCGCGGCAACGGCTGAGGATGGCAGAAGAAGAGTCCGAGCGCTCAGGGGCATGGCGGCCAATCCCCCGGATCCCCATTAGATTTTGCTTCTGGCTCTCTCTCCTAGACTAGCTGTGTCTAGTGTAGGTTTGTAGGGCCCTTTGGTGAGGCCTCTGACTTTAAGTTAGGGGTTCTTTCCTTAATACACGCGGCCTCGAGACTGCGTAGACTTTTCTTTTCTTTTTCTTTTCTTTTGTTAAAGCCCTCAGCAAAGGCAGATATGGCTCGTCCCTTATTGGAATGGATGCCTGCCGCAAAGAAAGACTCATGGAGCAGGGTATAGAAGTCCCTGAGAATACCTCCCGTACTACTCCTGACTGGATTTTGCCCAATGGTACTAGCTCCTCTGCCCGACACCATAGCCGCCCTGATGCTGTCTTTGTGCGCTCTATCCCAGGCTGAACTGCCTACATTGATCCTACTAGGATCCTTCCTCAAGACAGGGACATCCATCTTGTTGGATTTAAATTCTGCCCTGATACCAACCCTTCTTCCACTCTGGAAGCTGCATCTGCCCAGCATGCCAGCACTGCAACCAGCTGGTTACAGTGCTCAAAAATCCGCAGCTCGCGAAACCCTAACAGGAACAACAAGGTGACTTTGCACATCATCTTAGTTGGTGTGGCAGGCACTATTTTTGACGATCACACCAATAAACCTCTTATCAACTTGGGTTTGACCAGGCAAAAGGCTAAATTATTAGCATCCAAATTAAGTTGCCATGCTATCCAAAGATTAACAATTATTATTAACACAAGGCATGCAATTCATTTTCAGGGGACTTCTGGGGGAGGGTTTGCTGGGCGCGTGGCGGAGGAGTGCAGGGAGAGGAGAGTTCGGGCATCCAGAAGCATGGCGGCCAACCCTCCAGATCCTCATTAACTCTGTTTCTGGCTTTCTCCTAGGCTATCTCTGTCTAGTTTAGGTTTGAGGGCCCTTTGGTGAGACCCTTTCTAGCTCGCTAGTCAGGGAACCTTTCCTTAATGCACGTGGCCTCTTGGATGGCGTAGACATTTCTTTTCTTTTCTTTCTTTCTTCTTACCATTTGCTCCAAGGCAACCTGGTCCTGGGGCTGTGAATGCAAAAAGTTCATCAGTTGGTCTACTAATGGGAGGGCATCCATGGCAAGATCCTACAGCGCAAGTACAGGGTCCACAAATTCTCATTGTGCCATGTTTACCCTTGAATGTGTAGTATCAGGAACGTAATGTGTGTTAGGAAAGCAATTGGTGACGATTAAGAAAATTGAATGAAGTTTAATGCCATTTATTTTGATGACAATGAGAACAAGAAATGCACAACACCTGAAGGCCACACTAGACACAGTCCATTCAATGCAGTGACCCTTGTGAAAAGTGGAAAAAGTAGGGCTGCTTACCAGAATGCCGGTGACCAGCTTGGTTGGATCAAATTCAGCCTGTTCAACTTCAAGTTGGCTCTTGTCAGAAGTCTCAGTGGCAGCTGCACAGGAGAGGCATTGGATTAACAAAGCAGCCACTCTTCCATACCTGTAACCATGACAAAAAGGCAATGTGGCTACAAGCCAACCAGGAAAAGCTGAAATTGCTGCAGACATAAGGATCAACAAATTTGTTACAACTACAAATAAGCAGGCTGCTTGCTGCAAGCATACTTGGCATTTGATGAGAATAGATGGAGACTTTGGCGTTACATGCAGAAAAGGAATAAAGAAACGACAAATACAGCAATCATCAAGGAAAAAGGACAATTAGGGTCTTAGTATCGAGAATCCCTTCACCAGAAAAAAATGAGGCTAATCAGGATCAGGCAGTGGCCAGCAGTCCCATCAGACAGCCCAGCCTCGGGATTAATTGATTGTTTCAAGAGCCCGTCTCGTCTTCCAAAGTTGAAGGGCTTGCTGGACAGAAGGTGTATGGTGTCTGTTGGCAAGCAAGTGGCTGCCGGGAGTCAAGTGCCAAAACTCTAGGGATTCCAAAGGAGAGCAGATGATCCCTCTTGCGCCTAGGAACTCTAACACCTTGCATATTTTGCTGTTTAAAAGCAACATAAACTTCCAAGCCAGGAAAGAAAGAAAAAGGAAAAAAACTACGTAGGCAGTGAGAACACTCCCTACATCAATTAAGGAAAAGGAGACACATTGGCTCAAAGAGCCGTGAGTCTCCCTCACCTGAAGGTAAGAGGGAAACTAATGTGGGTCTGGTGGGTTTCTGGAAGCATGCAGTCCCAGTGCACCAGAGTTATGATGAGTATTTTTGATTTCAATGGCACGTCTGGTAGAGCTAAGTTATTGCGCATATTGTACAGAGTGGGCATGGAGCTTTCGTGCAAGCTTGGTAGACCTTTGCAGGTCAATCCCTTGTTTTTTGAATTGATCCAAAATATGGGCAGTATAGATAGTCCCACCTACACCCAGAAGGACTGTGTGGAGAGTGATTTCAGCGCTTTGAAGTTGTTTGCACAGTTCACTATGTTGTCGATGTGAGGCTTCTAGCTGGGCACCAGGCCTTGTATCTTTGCAGTATTTGATTTCTAGTAAGTGAATATGGCGGTTTTGGATGCTCAATTCATGAAGTTGCCTAGCTGGAGTTGTGCTGCTTCTAACTACTTCATTACACCTCATATTGCAGAGTATCCGATGTGAGGAGGGAGTAGGCGGTGTATTTGGGTTAGCAGGGCAAGGATTGACCAAGATAGCATCAGGGCGGCTGGAGGGGCGTCTAGCTTGATCAGGAATGCTGGGGTTAAAGAGGTAGGGAGGTATAGCACGGTTAGAGATTTGCTCTGTGATATGCATGTCATGCTGAGCCAGTCGATCTGCGCTGCCTACATCCATACGTATGAGGTTTGACCCATAAGAGGAGATCCAGAAATAAGGCAGTTGGTCTTAACTATAATGATTTCAATCAGCCTTGACATTAAGAAGTGACCTATGAAAGGACTTCAAAATCGCAAAGCATTGTCAGGAAGGGCAAGGTGGTGGAGAGCGTGCCTCAGAACACAGGTCATTGCATGAGCCCACAAATTGGAATGAGAGGGAAGTTGTGATGGGCACCAAAAGTTTGGATTCAAGAGGTGTTTCCCCCTAAGTGATTAAGGCCTATATTGAAGCGAGATGAATCATGTCATGGAAGCATCTAACCCTCACCAGTGGCCTCCTGCCGGCTCCTAGCTTGGTTAAGGCTAGGCCTGTGAGCCCGAGTGGTAAGGCCCTAGGTAGCTTGTCAGTTAGGGGACCTTCCCTTAATGCACGCAGCTAAACCTGGCTTACGTAGCCTTTTTTCTTTTCTTTTCTTTTCTTTTCATGGATGGATAAGAATATCTTTGAATAAGGTTCTTTACTTTCCTTGCTTTATTGATTCCTTTCCATTCAAGCTTTGCATTTGAGTGTCCAACAAACTCAGGTGTTAAGCTTTTGGATGCAGAACTTTGTGTTGACCATATAAGGGAGGACTTATGTCCCAGCTGGTAAGCTGAGTGCTCGGCTTACCAGGAGGAAATGTGCCCGTCGAGCTGGTAGACGGGAAGTACTCGTAGCGCTTGGGCGGTCTGCCCCCCACCCGGGGATTCTCGTTTTATTGACCATATAAGGGAGGACTTATGACCCAGCTGGTAAGCCGAGCGCTCAGCTTACCAGCTGGGACATAAGTCCTCCCTTATATGGTCAACACTATGCAAGTAAAACAAACATCAAAGCCTCACCTTTTCCTGGCATCATCATCTGGGCAGCTTTGATATTTGCGGTCCCTTGAATCTTCTGAGCAGGGTATTCATGAGGTTCAACACCAGGTGCTCGCTGTTCAATGGGTGAAGGAGGAGACTTCTGTCCTTCCTACAATGCAGGCAGTCACCAGTAGCAGGCTTTTAGGGGCAATGCAATGCAAGATATGGCATACATGACAATTCTTTGCTGCTTCTTTCTGGAGTTTCCAGAAGAAAAAGAAAAGAGAAAAATTTCACCGGCACGGAATGTCAAGTCAGATAAGGGAATGATAGATAAAGAGAAAGACTACGCATGCCACATTCGGCCATGCACATTAAAGAAAAGTTCCCTATTTAGGCAAGGCCATGCGTGCGTGGCGGTTTCTTCGTACCTTGTACAAACACATGTTTTGCAAGTCATGGACATTGTTATTTGGACAATGCAAAGTAAAGCCTCCAAATTATAGAAAATTGTGTGTAGTTCTGTATTGTGATCCAAGCTGTTGTGTGCAGGAAATCCAAGAGATTACTGCCAACGTCAGGATCTAGGGCTGTCCATGATCATGAGCAGTCGGGAACCCCATGAGCAGTCAGGGGCTCGCTAGCTGTCAGGGGCTGGAACAAAGTACGGCAGGCTAAGCATGGCAGGCACCGAGTAGTTCTGACCTGATCAACACCTGAGGCGCTGCTGTCATGAGCTGGGGGGGCTTCCGTGCTGCTGGCTTCCTGCTTTATCTGCTGATCTGTACTGAGCAGGGCATTGGCAACCGACTTATAAACAGTGTCACCCCTGCTCGCTGGACGCAGGAGGTAGCTAAGGCCAGCTGAAGCGCTTGAATCATCCGTGCTGGCCTTGGCATAAGAAGGACTTTGCATGGAAGGCTCTGCAGTTTTAAGCGCTGCCGGCTGCTGCTCACGAGGCACAGGGGGCTTCCTGGTAGGAGCCAGTCCAGCTGCTTGCATCTGATGGCACAACTCGTGTTGAAGGAGTGGCAGGTGGTGGTTGGTGTAGAGGAGGCCCGTCACATCATGAACAAACGGAAGCAGGAAGGATCTCCACGTCCTAGACCAGTGTGCCTTGTCCTTGGGACCACTTCCTAGGGCACCACCAAAGGAGAGGTCGAGCGATGCCAAAGCGCTTGCAGCTTCTCCTTCAGTTCCCTTCTGCTCTTGCCCCTGTCATGCAGAGGAAGGGCTCCAGTCACTCGTTTGAGGCATCTACCAGGTGCTAGGTTTGAGTCTTACAGACACAGCCACCATGCCTAAAAGAAAGTACAAATCAGAGGATACGCAGGGAGCTGTGGGCATGACAACAAGGACAAGCATGCACTGGGCCAAAGACGGGGAGATGGGCTGCCCCGCCTTTCAGGATATTCTAAGTAGTAAGCCCACAAGCATAGCACTAGGGTTAGATCATCGATAAACAGCGCTTTGCAGCTCTCATCTAGCTTGCTAGTCTGCAGCAATGAGCAACATTTGTGGAGGCTTGACCTCTCACTCTGATCTGAGTGCAGCATGCAAGGGTTACCATGCACTGTCATAACAAAAAGTGTAGCCATAGCCTGTTTAGATTAAAACTTGCTCTAGCTGAATTAGCACTGTGATCGGGCTTTATTTACAAGCCTACCTTCCCCAGAGGGTCCCAACTCATGCGCGCACAACTTTGGCTGCTGAATTTGCGGCAGGCTCTGAGAGAAAAGTAGTGCATTGGAATGCTTTCATGAATTCCACTAATTTCATCTTGGTACCAACGTTCTGCGCCAACCAATATCAGGTCACAGTTTGGCAGAAAGCCTAAGCGCACTTCCAACAATAATTGATAACAATACTTGTAATTAGGTTCTATTTTGATGGTGGACGTGGTGGAGGGGATTCAAGGCCCTTCTGAGCCAATGTGTCCCCTTTTCCTTAATTTGATGTAGGGAGAGTTTCCTCTGCCTACGTAGTTTTTTTTGGTCTTTTCTTGATTCAGAAGATGTTCTGCACATTTGAACACAAAAAATGTTCAAGAAGCACTCCCTCAGAGGTTAGGGCTCAGAGGTTCATCCTAACCCCCCTGACGGTCTCACCCACCCAGGTCCAGCCAGGCACCTTCTCAATGCCTCCTGCAATGGAGTCTGTGAAACCACTGCTGCACAAAGGAAGTTGAATTGAGCATATCAAGGTCGGGTGGAAAACCTTAATTTTCATTCTCATCCCCTCCATCCTCTTGTGAGCACCCCGGCTAAAGCATCGAGCCAATTCCCCAAAACTTTGAACGCCAGACCGTATCCTCTTGAGCACAGAACAGGTTTGAGGGCCCTTTGGAGAGACCCTTGCTGGTTAGGAAACCTTTCCTTGGTGCGCATGGCCCTCTAGCTGGTGTAAATTTTTCTTTTTTCTTTTCTGAAGCTTATAGGACAGGGATGCATCCAAAACTCTGGGGAATGTGCGGCCAGGGAGGCTCAGTAAATTTTCCAGTGACAAGGACCCCCAAAATGGCCAAGTCGGTACCCTCTGCTACCTACCTGTTCCTGACGATACTGTTGCTCTGTTGACACTGCTCCAAGCATGGATTGCCACAACTTTAAGAGTTCAGTGCAGGCCTGCCAACGGTGATAGCAAACATGAATATTGAGGGTCACGTGAATGAGCTTGCAGCACAAAAGAAGATGTTTTCTTCTTGATGTTTTCAAGTATAACAGCAGGGCACACAGTGCAGAATTCTGCTCCAGGAGCCATACGGGTGAACACACCTGTGCTTCACAGATCAACAAGAAAGCATGGTCGTGCACAACCCTATGGCTGCCATTGCCGCTGTGTGATGGCATCTCTGCTGTGTTTGGATCCAGAAGAAGGAAGACAATGGGCACTCCGGGTGCGTTTGCCTCAAGCATGCCTGATGATGGAGGGATGCGCAACCTGCAATTAAGGTCAACAGTAGGGTTGGCTGACCCCGTGAATACACGTCACAAACTTCCTGTTTTTTTGCAGGGAAAATCATCAGCGTGTGGCATATGAATGTATGGGATTGGCAAACCCAAGTCAGCAGCTAAATATGGCCAACATGAAGTGGCTCAGAGGCACAGGATGCCTTGAACAGCTAAGTTGCTTGTGTTTGCCAACCCCGATATAAGGCAAGGTGATCATGACGGGGACAACAACTCAGGATGAAAATCCTTAAACGGAGGCTTTTAAGGTTTATACAGCACAAAGGCTAGACAGTGATAATGGCCTGAAACAGAAGGAACCAATGCAGTTTCTAGGTGGTTTTGACCTCACCTGACCATCACAAACCTCTCTTGCTCCTGAAAACTTGTCTCAGTCACCCTTGCTTTCACTTCCTCCCTTCCATTAGTCTCTGATTCACTGCTTTCTATTGTCTGGGCACCACCAAAAGGATTGTCTACTGTCACATCCTGCATAGTTAGATTATAAAGATGACAGGTTTAGCAGGAACGAGGACGTGTGAGCACTCCGTTAATCTTTCAGAGGAATAAACTGTAACTTTGCTGCCAAATTTCCACCAAGATGGTTAGATCATAAAGATGACAGGTTAAGCAGGAACGAGGACGTGTGAGCACTCCGTTAATCTTTCAGAGGAATAAACTGTAACTTTGCTTCCAAATTTCCACCAAGATGCATGCAGCAATTGGAATACACAACAGGACATTTTGACAAAAACAGGGGCTAGAACGGGAGGTGGGTGTACTGCACATGAAAGCTTGACACACCATTCCTGGAAAGAGTACTCACTACACTAGTGTGGTTTCTTCCTTGCTGCCCTTCATCTCCATCAACTCGAATGTGTACAAGCCGTTCCAAAATCGAACCTGACTGTGGCTAGGCAGATTTTCCGACCTACCAGCACGCAAAGCTCCCCCCATGAAAGGCCCACAAATCGCAGGGTTTCTATTTTATGAGAAGACGGCGCAGATACCTGAGCACAAGTGACTGGCAGCACAAAGATCATTGGTTGTTCATCGGCTCTCAAATGCATGCGTAACTCTCAAGCTATGCCATGCAACAGGAGAAAAGAATAGAAGGGGATCATCGCGAGTCCGGAGGGATCCCTTCGGCCACGCATGCACCTTGGGAATTCCTTCCACGCACATACAGCCCGGTCATGTGCAATATGCAAAATACAATTATATCTGATGGAAGTCACGTCCTACGAGGCATGCGAGGAGGCTCAAAAGCAGGCGGCACTGCAACTGGCAGTGAGTCACCATTTGGTACGCACCATAACATGAATGAACTGAGGGTGCGGAGTTGCTGCAATTGCAGCCGCAGGTGCCAGGGGAGGCCACTGACAGGACTGCAAATCCTTCAACCTAAATTCAATGCCAGGAGGCAGAAGTAGTCTGATGGAAGCCATACGGCGCGTGCCTTTTGAAGCAAAGAAAATACGACAGAATGAAATTGGCCGGGATAAAAAATGAAGATGTCAGGACTGGAAACAAAAACAGTCGCATAGAACTCATGATTTTAGTCGGAAACGAAGCGTTTGAGAGGAGATGAAACTGTTGGACTATATATGTACAGACGAGGGAACTGGAGACCAGAGATCAGAAGTATTGTCCAGACTGAGGGCGCGTTTACAATGGCGGATTAAGGTTTAATATTAATTAAATTCAATTCAATTAATCCGGGTGTGCATTTACAAACGTGGATTAATTACCTGGATTAATGCCGGAAAGTGGATTAAGAAAACCATTTTTCTTAATCCTGCCCCCCCCCCAGGATTAAGAAAAATAAAGGTGGATTAAAGGCTGCAAAAACCAAGGAGCTACTCCAAAGGACTTCCTGTGCCCTCTAGAAAGGCCTGCATGGTGTATCTTGGCCTGGATGCGCGTCCTGCCCGCACTCTGCCCGCCTGCGCTCCCCCAAGTTGACATCACAGGGCGGCAGCAGAAGCCCACAGAGAACTTCAGCACTAGTGACTGGACTCCAGGATGTGGCACAGCAGGGCATCTCCGGCTAGAAGTGCGGTCAAATTTCAGGGTCACCTTGGGTGTTGTAAACGCGAACTGGATTAAAGAATTTAACCCGGATTAATTGAAATTTGCGAAAGGGATAAATTTCCTTAATCCTAATCCACCATTGTAAACGCGCCCTGAACTGAGATAAATACCAGAGAACCCATCTGTTCAATTTAGGATAAATATAATAGACTCACAACACAGAGTTAAGGTCATGCACACAAGTACAGAGCTGTACCAGCCAGGCCTGCATTCCAACACTCCCCCTCAGGCCGCTGGTTCAGCAGTCCTTCAAAACCTGGTCAGACAGACCAGCTCTGTTTGAGCTTCAAGTTCATGCACATCACAGGCAGTGCATCACAACGTCAAGTGCAAGTTCTGCACAGAAGAATTAATTTCCTGAGTGCAGTTGCAGGGTGCTCTTAACCTAACCAGTCTGCTGCACCTGCAAACAATATTTATATTTCTTCCTCAATCGAAACCATTCCAGCCATCTCGCGGCAGCGCCTAAACTTGTCAGGAGTAAGTGCCTCCCTGACCAGAGCATTTGCAGCAACATACTCTGCTTCCATGGTGCTGGTGGAGACAGTGGGCTGTCTCTTGGAGCACCAGCTTATTGCTGCACCACCCCACACAAAAACATACCCTGTAGTGGACTTGCGCGTGTCCACATCCCCAGCATAATCAGCATCACCAAATCCCACTACATCCGTGCTGCTGCTGCTGTTGCTGCTGCTGCTGCTGGGCTTGAACTGCAGGCCCATTTTGCTGGTACCGACC
The DNA here is from genome assembly GCA_914767535.2 of Dunaliella primolecta. Taxonomy (NCBI): domain Eukaryota; kingdom Viridiplantae; phylum Chlorophyta; class Chlorophyceae; order Chlamydomonadales; family Dunaliellaceae; genus Dunaliella; species Dunaliella primolecta. The sequence goes on along the minus strand of OU611760.1, from coordinate 2,518,726 downwards.
AGGTAGCGCAGCACATTCTTTGCACTGTTCATGAGCTCTGCTGTAGGGGCATGCATGTAACGCGCCAACGTACCGGTAGCGAAGCTGATGTCCGGGCGTGTTTGCGTACATAGGTACAGCAGCGAGCCCACAAGCTCGCGGTAGCACGCAGCATCTGTAGGCCTCCCATGCTGCTGCAGGCTGTCAGCTGGGCTGATGGGTGTGCTGAGGGGCTTAGCATCTTGCATGCCAAACTTGCTGATGAGGTTGTTGGTGTAGGCACGTTGGGTGAGAGTAAGTGTGCGGGCCCCTCTGTCCCGCTTAATTTCCATGCCAAGGAAATTCTGAGCCTCCCCCAGGTCCTTGCCCTTGAACCTTTGTAGCAGCTGCTGCTTGATGTGCTGTACTTGCTGAAGGCTGGTGGATGCAAGAAGCAGGTCATCCACATAGACCAAAATGAGCAGCTTGTGCCCATCGCTGAGCCGAGTGAATAAGCCAGGGTCTGCTTCACAAGCGCTGAACCCCTACTCCTCCAAAACTGCTGCCAGTGTGTCGTGCCACGCACGAGGGGCTTGCTTCAGCCCGTACAAGGCTTTCGTCAGCTTGCAGGCGAGCTCGGGGCCTCCCTGCTCAAACCCTTCAGGCTGCTTCACCCAAATTTCCTCCCCCTGATTCAGCTCACCGTTGAGGAAAGCGGTGGTGAAGTCCAGCTGATGTAGCTCCAGGTCTTCAACCGCGACGCGAGAGAGAAATGCACGGATGGTTTGGGCACGGCCCACTGGAGTGTAGAGTTCTCCATAATCACCAGGCTTCTGAGCACAGCCCTTAGCCACAAGCCTGGCCTTGTAGCGCTCCCCCTGCTCCCCAGCCTTGAGAGAGAAGACCCACTTGGTTGGAAGAGGGCGCACTCCAGGAGGAGTGGGTGCAAGGGTCCAGGTGTTGTTATGCTCAAGAGCATGTATCTCTTCCTCAGCTGCTGCTAGCCAGCGGTCAGCATCCCCGCTGCTCATAGCTGCTGCAAAACTGTCTGGCACGTAGGGAGTGTTTTGTGCTGTTGTGCTTGCTGCAAGGGCCTGTGCAAAGGCGCAGTCCTGGGTGCTGGTGCTTGTGCCAGAGTGTTGTGTGGGCTGCATTTCCCTGGTTGATGAGAGGCGGTCCGTTCTGCATGGTATGATCGTACCACTGGTTGCAAACTCTTGTCTCAAGCGGTGGAATTGCTGCAACCTCTCCTCAGCGTGCTGCCGTTGCTGTGGGGTCACCGTGTCCCCCTCATTTGCTTGCTGAATGGCTAGCCGAATAACGTCCACCCGACTCATGTTTGCTCGCCACTGCCCGTGACCCACCGGAGCAAAGGTGCCCTCAAGATGGGCAGGGCGGATGTGCTCACGGTTGGAACGGCGCAACTGCTGTGGCTCCTGCTGTGGTTCCATATCCATGGGCTCAGCAGGTGGTGCAAGAGGTGCTGGGGCTGCGCCCGGTGCTGCTCCCCCCCCCGGGGATGCACGTTGCGGGGCATACAGATGGGGTGGCAAAGGGGGCTCATCCTCAGCAATGTGCAGCCTCGGTGCTACAGCGCTGGGCGAGGCCCCATGCATGGCAGGCTGAGGCTGTACGTGCGGGGGCAGCTCATGCATGCGCAGCTCCGCACGTTTGGGGAAGTTGTTCTCATCAAACCGCACATCGCGAGAGAGGCGCACCGTGTTGTCGGGGAGAAGGATAGCATAGGCACCAGAGGGGTCGTAGCCGATGAGCTGGCCGCGCACGGCCACCGTGCTCAGTTTGCTAGCCCGTTGGTGCGGCTCGAGCATGACGTAAGCAGCGCAACCATATGCGCGCAAGAGGTGCAAGGAGGGCTTCCGCCCATGGAACAGCTCAAAGGGGGTGAGGGGCTTGCCTCTGACGGGGCAGATACAACGGAGCATGTTGGCGGTGTGCAGAGCATAGCGCCAAAGGTGGATGGGTAGCTGGGCGTCGTGCATGAGCGCACGCCCGCGTTCCAGGAGGGTTTGGTTCAGGCGCTCGGCCTTGCCGTTGCTCTGTGGGCTGTAGGGGGCAGTGAGCTGATGCTCAATGCCGCGGCCCGCAAGCCAATCCTTGAGCCGGTGCGACACATATTCCCCCCCCCGGTCCGTGCGCAGCGCCTTGACAGTACGCTCGCAGGCGTTGCCCCATCGCAGGAGCTCATTGGCGATGGCTTCACAAGCCTCCCCCTTTGTGGCAATGGGCACGATGCTGCTGTACCCGGAGTAGTCGTCCAAGAGCGTGACGAAGTAGCTTTTGCTGGTGGACAGAGAGCCCTCCATGGGGCCGCACACGTCGTTTTGTTGACCATATAAGGGAGGACTTATGTCCCAGCTGGTAAGCTGAGTCGGGTTCGGACAAAAATGGAACGACATTGCTAAGACCCCTTGTAAGCATTATTTGGATACTGATGACGGAGGCATTGCAGCGCAATAAAGCTGAACTCTTGTCGCTCAACCTCGCAACTTCGAATAACTGTACAGCATTCAATGTAGCATTTTGGCATAATTGGTCCATCTGCAGCAGCTGATGCCCAAAACTGGAATGCTTTTTAAATTTGGTGGCAGTAATGGGCTTCGGCGCGGACGCTGTTTTGCATTGACACATGTACATCCCCTTTCCCATCACCTGATGCATCGCTAGACAACGTTTTTCCATGCATGTTTGGCGCTCTTTCACCAAAAAAATGCTCTTCATCATCAGGGAGCTTCTAAAGGGGGAATCCTGGGCGCAACAGCTGTGGAGAAAGAGAACAGAAAATCTGGCATCCAGGAGCATGGCTAACAAACTCCATCTCACTAGCTCTATCTCTGGCTTGCTAATTAAGGCTTTCCTTCGTGCATTGATAAGCAATGCCCATTGCACCAAACAAGGGGCAGTGAGCAAAGCCAGATGGCTGCTTCAGCCTGGCTGCTCACTTCCAAATGAACAAAGTGTCAGCAAGCACTTGAAAATGAATTTTAATTGTTGAGCACCTGAGGTTTTGAAGTCATTTACGCTTTTCATCACATGCGTCTTGTGTTTGTATTTTTGCTGCATGGGATTCCTGTGAATTGCAGCGCTGTTTGAAAGGGCTTGAAAGCGAAGGGAAGAAAGTTGTAAAAGGGTCTTTGGAGGGGAGGTACTGCTCTCTTGAGCCAGTGTGCCTCCTTTTCCTTCATTGATGCATTGATGATGAGGGAAAGCTTCCTCCGCCTACAGATTACTTTCTTTTCTTTAGTATCTGAAAGTGATATTTCCGAGGCTTCCATGTATGCTGCATGCATGCATGCAAAGGCACTGGTTCCTTGATTGGCACCAGAATAGGCTTTGAACTTGCAGAAATGGAAAGAGCACGAAGAAAGAAAAGAAAAGTAAGGAAAAGACTGCGCATGCCAGATCTGGCTTTGTGCATAAAGGAAAGGTTCCCTTACTAGCGAGCTAGCTAGGGCCTTACCACAGGCTCACAAGCTTGGAGTCAACAGAGAGGGTCTAGTGGATTTTCTGCCATGCGGGCTTGGACTCTCCTCCTCTGCCACGAAGAGCGGAGTTTTGAATAGTACTACATTCAGGTGAGTCCTCACGTGCACTGGAGTAGATCTGCTTGCAGTGGTAGAGAGTTCTAATGGCCCTTTATTGTTAAAACTTTTAACTTAAAATAGGCCTGCGGTTTCAGGACAGACTCTGTTGCTGGGTCCTGCACAAATGACTGATCATACTTTGCAGGCCCTTATCCTCAGACAAACTAGAGGCCTCCACCAGGGTCAAAAACCCTTCTGCAGTGAGCATGAGCACACAGTCGCCATCAATGTTGAAGATGCAGGTAGCTTTGCAGGTGTTCGTGGGTCCTATTGTTGAAGCGAGCATTGCCAGCAGATACATTCAGTGGGGCATTTCTGCCTAGAGATTGCAGGTAGGAAATTAGCACTGTAGGTCTGAGGGCTGCTCTACAGGTTTATGCTTGTGGTCAGCAGCTGCATCTAGTGTGCGGAATTTAGTTGTGCTTGGCAGTTAGCTGCTTGGCATGGCTTTCCTTGGTTGAAAGGCTGACAGTGCTGACTCTGCTTGCTGTTTAAGGTCTGGAACTCCAGTCTTTCAGCTATCAACTTGCTCTCTTTATCGTTGCTGGACCTGTCTTTGCTCTCTGCCTGCCGTACTTCTCTCAGTCTGAACTTCGTGGTGGGGTGGTCATACAGTCTTTGCACCAATGTGGCCCCCTTTCCTTAATTGATGTGGGGAGTGTTTTCACTGACTACGTAGTTTTTGTTTTGTTTGCACTGCCATGGGTTCCTTATCATGTGGCGTAGGGACTTTCCTGAGGGCTGCCTTCAAAGTCTTGAAAAATTGTATTGTCTGGTGGTCTGGGGTTTGCTGATTTATTCTTATCTTTCTCAATAGTTTCTGCTCAGGCCTTCGAGTCCAATGCAACTTTAGCAGTGCAGCTGCCTCCAAGCAAAAGGATACCACCGTTGCATACTAAAAGAATTCTTTGGTCATAAACCGTAACAATCAGCGTCACGAGTTGAACCAATTGATTGAGTGAGAATTCATATGTAGGGGCAGATCTATGCTTACTTCAAATGAACTGCCTCCCCACTGCAGCAAAATGGAAAAATTCAGATTATCAAGCATCCCAGGAAAAAATAAAAAATGAAACACACATGTTGAAATGAAATGAAGCAATGGGGCAAGAATGAGCCATTTGATCATCACAAGCTGAAGCACTGGTCAAAGGGGGAGGAAGAAAGTAGACGTGCAAAATTGTCAATGACAACACGTTATCCAGATCACACTGTCTTGCAAAGAATGTCAATCAGAAGAACTACGTAGGCAGTGAAACACTCCCCACACCAATTAAGGAAAGGGGGCCACACAGGTGCACAGACCGTATGACCTCCCCACCACGAAGTTCAGACTGAGAGAAGCACGGCAGGCAGAGAAAGAAGACAGGTCCAGCAACGAGAAAGAGAGCAAGATGATAGCTGAAAGACTGGAGTTCCAGACCTTCAACAACAAGCAGAGTCAGCACTGTCAGCCCTCCTACCAAGGAAAGCCAATCTCACCCAATTAAGAATTTAAGTGCACTATCGAGCTGGAAAAAGGCTGCAAATCAAAAAAGTTGCACCAGGTATACATCAGCAGGGCTTTGGTTCAAACAGCATTGCCCTTTTTTAAGCGATAGAATGACCCTTCTAGCCCAGATAGCAATCAGCTTCAAGAGGAAGCAAAAATAGATAGAGGGATGGGTGGCTGGGTTGGCAGATGTGCTATCTCTGCAGAAAGATCCCAAAGTTGCTGGGCCAGGCTCTTGTCGTATGACTGCATGCACAATAACTGTTTTACTTTATGGTTTATCTATTTCTTTCAGTACCTCTCTGCATAGGGATTATTTTACATTTTAAACCTCTCAGGATAATGTGAAAAGGTGCAGGTGTTGCTCCTTGCGCAGCTTTGCCAGATACTTCCTTTCTTGTGTGAAACAGCTTATGTGATTCATTTGATGAGCTAGTATGTTGTAAGCGCACGTGTATGCACGTGCATGCACACACACATGCACAACAACACACACAGACATTACCACAGCAGGATAAAATTAGCGAACAAAGCAAAGATACCACTACTACTAGCTTAATTCCTCACATTAGAGACAGCTCACACCAAAAGGTTTATTCCTAAGGATTGCTACACTGACGGGTGTGCTTAGATTGTGAATGGAGCAGCTTGAGGCAACACACACAAAGAGGAGGTATGCTACCATCTGCTATTAAGGAAATGCACACAATTTCAAAACACACTTTCAAAATTGAGGTGGGTAGCAAGCATGCATTGGGGGCACACCAAGCTTGAGAAGCAGGTACAGCTGGCTTAATGTGAAGAGCGGTCATAACAACTTGGGAGTGAGTGCAAATTCAAGCCCAGATTAGCTTTTTACCGACTCAAGGAGCAAGCACAGCTGACGTATGAAAATGAGCAGTATCTTGGCCTAATAGCTTGTGATTTATTGAACGTGGCTTACCAGGGATGAAGAGCGCACACATTTGGTTTTCCTGAAGACCAAACCACAGAAAACCTTGCGCAGCGGCCAGTCCATAACAGTGCATGTGAACGCAGTTGGGCCCCATAGCAGGGCAATTAAGTTCTGTGCAAAGTTAACGTCCTGCATAAAAAAGTTTAGGCTTTGAGGAGTTATATCTAAAAACTCTTGGGCTTGTGCATGAGTGTGGTACTGAGCAACAAAAAATTACCTTGCCGAACATGCCATCAAGGTAAAGAAGGATGGGGTGGTTGAAGAGGCCGCGTGAGAAGTACCGCAAGTCCAGGTCAGGGCTTTCAGGGCTGCCTTTCTGCTCCCAGGGCACCTGAGGAAGGCAGACACATGGCTGCAACTGAATAACACCTGATCTCATCAATTGAGACCCCTGCTAGGTTTCAATTTCCATCCAAACACAGGGAAAACAAACAAGCTTTCTCCCGCATTGATTCTCTATCAAGCTGATAGATCCTTATGAGGACTGTACAGACTGCAAGAAACACAGATATGATGTTTCTATTTGGATGTACATACACAAGCCTAACGTTCTTGGATTGCCTTAAGTTTGCCATTGTGAATGCTGCATGTTTACTCTACCCTGCTTGCGGCTGATTATTACATGGGGAGGGGGAGCTGTGCTCAAAATACCAAGCACTTGTTGATATGCAAGTGCTCATTGAAAAAACATCATCCATGAAGAGCTAACAAATGCTTGCAACAAAGATGGCGTGCAATCTATAAATTGTTGCAATAGCTTATATATGGATGCACAAAAGCCCTAGGGCCCTGCATTTCAGGACAGGTGACCTTTGCTTAATGCACGCGGCCAGACTTGGACTGCGCAGTCCTTTATCTTCTTTTCCTTTTCTTTTCTCACAAAAGGGTCAGTGATTTCTTCAACCCAACACTTACAATGGCTGCATGAAGAACAGGTTTGCAGCCATCCCACGGGGGTGAAAAGCATGCATTGGCAATGCTCCTGCATGCATGGAAAAAAAGGCGCTCGTGTTGCTGCACGCATCTATTGAAAAGGTTGTACTTGCCATGACCTTTTATAAAGTAGTCCGAGCTGAATTTCTTTCATACCCGCAATCATTGCTAGAGGGGTTAAATTGGCTTATACGGCAGGACATGCTCTTTTTCGTGTCTCTTTCTCAAATCTAACCATGGCAACCATTTGTCATGCAAATGTTGCGTTTACCAAAAATTGATGAAAATTATAGGGCCCCAAATCACTCTGCTGACCTCAGATGACCCCCAAAGGACCCAAAGCTCCACCCTGTGACCATTTCCCTCCCAAATATATGTTCTTGCATCCATCATATACTATGCTAACATCCTGCATATTCAAATCAAGGAAAGAAGGAAAAATTGATCTTTTGTCACACCACGGGCTACTGCTAGTAACCCTCCTGATCCCCATTGACTTCTTTCTTTTGTTTCTCTTGGTGAAGGGGTTACACAGTGCCTCGGCCTTAGGTATCCTCTTTTCCTTAATTGATGTGGGGAGTGCTTTCACTGCCTGCGTAGTTTTTCTTTTCTTTTCTTTTCGATTTGAATTCCCCTCAAAGAAAAAAATGTTAAAGTTCTGTACCTTACAAATTACTGGATTTCAATCCAATCGTGTTGCAATGATAGTCTTTTACACAAGGATTAAAAATTACTTCAAATCACCCAATTCGGTGCAGTAAGTGATCGGGTGTGGAGCTTTGGTGGTCAAAAAAGTAGGGTTCACGCCGCGGCTAAATAGACATGTGTACCCCAACTGCCTACTTTTCAAAAATTAGTGCCATAGAAAGCTAGTAGCCTGTTTCAAGAGGCTATCAGAGGAACCCGTGCGTAAAAGCAGCCAATGGGACACACATATGCAGGGAGCATGCAAAATACACCCCTTTCCAGGCCTTAGATACCCCCCCCTGAGACATTGCCTCTTGAAGAAAAGAGTGCGACAAAAGAAGAGGGAAAATCACATCTTTTTGAGGTTGATTCCTGTGTGGGGCGAGGTAGCACAAGGCAGGAGGAGGAGGAGGTTCCAAGCCCGCAGGCGCGTGGCAGATAACCCGCCAATCCCTCATTAGTTCTCTTTGTTGGCTACTAACTTTGGCTAGCCCTGTGAACCTCGGTGGTGAGGACCTAGCTAGCTTGCTAGATAGGTAACCTTTTCTGCATGCAGCTTGATCTGGCGTGCATATTCTTTCTCTTTCCTTTTCTTTTCTGTGTGCAAAAGGTATCTTGAATTAATTGTAGCTGATTTTCAAAAGCAATCCTGGCAATAATAGAGCACAAGGCCTTTGAACACACATACACACACTTGAAAATGTGCCCGCTGAAATGAGGGTGGTGACTGAAGATGTTTGTTCTAGTGCAACCCGGGTCAGCACAGACTGAAGTTACGCCGTATGGCCCAAGACGCCGCTGTGAGAAGAGGAACACATTAAGTGCAGTCCTTCATTAGAGATATTCATGGAAAGATAATGCAAGTGTGCGATAGTAAGCAGGTTCAGACTATTCATTTGGCGAGTCGTCCTGCCCCATTGGTTTCTGCTCATGCAGGAAGAAACAAAAACAGGAAAGGATAACGTATGTAGGCAGTGAGAACACTCCCTACATCAATGAAGGCAGCAAGGACATTCCTACATCAACAAAGGGAAAGGAGGCATTGGCTAAAATTGCTTTGAGTCTCCGCCAAAAGGATGTAGAAGACTACAGGAGATCAGGAGGGTTGCCAGCATAACTGAGCACTCTCTCTCACTGAGCACTCTGTCTCTCTCTCACACACACACACACACACACAGACTGAGCACTCTCTCTCTCTCTCTCTCTCTCTCTCACACACACACTGAGCACTCTCTCTCTCTCTCTCTCACACACACACACACAGAGCACTCTCTCTCTCTCTCTCACTCTCACTCTCTCTCTCTCTCTCTCTCTCTCTCTCTCTCTCTCTCTCTCTCTCTCTCTCTCTCTCTCTCTCTCTCTCTCTCTCTCTCTCTCTCTCTCAGAGAGGCTCTCTCTGAAAGTGTAGTAAAAAATCAGCATTCAGCAATTGGACATGTAATGTACGCAGGAAAGTGTTACTAAACAGTAGAGCAGCACACTCTGTAAGCACAGCTAAGCTACTACCAGAGCGCATCCTGCTTGAATATACACCGATAAGCCAAGACTTGCAAGTCATTTGATCCGTGCTACCTACTTGCAGCTCGTATGCAAAAAGTACGTTGGCCAGTTTCGTGTTCCAATACCGTCCGCCGCACTTCCAGTCCATTAGAAAAGCCTGTGCTTGCCACGCAAATACAAGTGAGCCAAGTGCGATCTGGTTGGAATCACAGTGCTTGAGGTTGCTGTTGACTTGCTTAAGGTTTTCTTGCACATATCAAGTAACGGATTTTAAACCGTCCTGCTGTGGTTAATTTAAGGCACGCAATATGCCCAAGCTCACTCGTGTGTGTTGTTATACCTTCTCATCTTTTAGGGTAGCCATTCGATGTGAAATAGAGCTCACAGTCACCACGCGCGCATGTGAGGCAACCAGCTGCAAGCAAATCATGTTGATTGCAAGTGAGTGAGCGAGCAGGAAGCATGAAATATAAGGTCCACCATGACTTCTTATAAGGCAAGCCCTTTTGTTAATCCTTCCAGGATTACCAGTGGTGAAGGTCTGAAATGAGGGCAGCAAGATGCAGCTATTTCAAAAGTGGACACAAGCACAGGCAGCTACATTAGCTGTGTACCTTTGCTTCAAGTAGTCGTGTCAAGGTATAGGGACCAAAGTAGTTGACCTGTGTGATATCATTGTTTTGGAACAAATCAGTAGTGGTTGGAGATTGGAGATCATTTCTGTACATGGGGCCTTTTGTGGTGGCTAGTCTATGGGACGTTTGTCAGTTGCACAAGGACGTGCACATGACCACATGGCAAGAGTTTGACTCCTGACAAACAAGGAACTCTGCGAATGGATAAAATAGGTGACCTATTATCTATGTGAACAATCCGATCACCAAATCCTGGCTTACCTGCGCAAGTGCACCAATACCCTCTTTTGAGTATGATTCCTCCATAAAGCTGACGCCAGCATTGTTGATGAGGATGTGCAGTTCTACGTGTTTTCTGTTGATCTGTACAAGAAAATGCAAGAGGAAACATTCCTTATCCAAGGATATTAAGGAGACTATGTTTTGACTCGAAGAATATAACAACATCATCAAAGCTAGCTGTTTAGCTATCATGCACACAGACAGACAGACGGATAAAAAACCTGCTTTTATATCTTAAGACTAGACCTGAAAAGCTACCTCATCAGCAAAGCTGTGGATGGAGTCTTGTGAGGAGAGGTCCAGAGGCTGCTCAGGGATTACAATCTTGGCATCAGAGTTATCTTGCCTGCATTTTTTGATGGGGCCACACGGAGCTGGCTGAGATTTGCTTGCGTACGAATGAGAACAAGTGCAAAGAAGGTTGTTTAGCTTCTTGCTTATCCTGTCCATTGTCCTGCTTTCCAGGACGTGAAGCAGAACAGCCTAGCGCAACATGTACACGTGATCTACATAATTGCGTACAGAGGATCTGCATGGACACCTGATCTGCTGTGCAATTTGTCGAGCTTTCACATGATCGCGTGCTCCAAATATGACGGTTGTCCCCCTCCCTGTATTTGAGACCGCACTTGTGTTGATGAGGCAAGGAGAACGCAGGCTTGACAGGTTTGACCAGCAGCTGCAAGCACTTCCCAGCCTAGCTTGCAAGTAATCCTCTTGCAATATTTACACCGACTTGCAAGCGCCTTGGCTGTTTCCAGGCCAATGCCGGATGTGCAACCTGTAATCAAGGCTGTTTTGCACGACAGGTCACCCATACTGAAAGTGTCACTGCAAAAAGGATATCAAAATGAGTGAAAAAAGTATCGCCCCACGAACAATTGTAGCAATTGCTGCACAGTACCTACCACATGGTATTACTTGATTTGTGTACCGCGTACATAAATTAGTTTTTAATGAAAAATCAAAGGGGTGGTGTTCTATACATGCTTTTGAATCCTTGCCACCGGCCCAGAGGAGAAAGCCGTCTCGAAATCCATCCAAAAATCCTTTTAATAAAGCAAAATGCAAAATTAATGCACCATATAAAGCACGAACACACGCACACACGCACGCACGCACGCACACACACACACACACACACACACACACACACACACACACACACACAAACAAACACACACACACACACACGCACGCACGCACGCACGCACGCACGCACGCGCACGCGCATGCACACGCACGCGCACGCGCGCACACACACACACACACACACACACACACACACACACACACACACACACACACACACACACACACACACACACACACACACACACACACACACACACACAAACACACACACACAACACACACAGTTGTGTGACTAAATCGGTCAACTGAATTTCTTTTAGGTGTAAGATAAATCTTGAACTCTGAGTGTTCTCTTGCTTCACACTCTTTAAAATCCTTGTACAACCAGCCCAACACAACCCCATAACACAGGTGTACACCTACATACACGCACACATGCGCACACACATACACACTCTCACACACATACACATGCATACACGCACACACACGCACGCACATACACACACAACACACACACATTTTTGCTGGAGCACCTGTAATCTGTGATTATGGACATCAGGAATGCCTCGCTAGCCTAGGAACTATCAAGAAACCTTTCTTACATACAGCCTTTCTTTGTCTGGCGTAGACTTTCCTTTTTTCTTTGCTATACAAAAATAAGAGGCATCCCACATAGCGTCGCAATGGAAAGATGTCATGCTTAGTTCTTTTTCCTCCTCACTCTTACTAAGAAACAGGATTTTGTGCCAATGCTGATTTAGAAAGAAAGAAAAGTCTATGCAGGCCACAAGCCGCGTACGAACAGGAAAGGTCCCTTAACTAACAAGCTAGCAAGGGCCTCACGAGAGGTCCCTCAAAACTACACTAGCTACAGCTAGCCTAGGAGAGGGAAAGAGACTGAACTAATGAGGAACGGGCGGGTTGTTGGCCATACAGCTATGTAACCCTATCCTATCCTTTCTTAGTGTGGATGTGCTGAAGTTCAGCACATCCACACTAAGGACTTGAAGTCCAGGACGAGAAACATGTTCTTTTCTACTGCAATTGCTGTGAGTTGTGTGAGCTGCGCAGAAAATACAAGGACCTGTTCATTGATCTTTTTAAACCGTTACACACTTTTGCCCAGCTTCCAAACACTGATTATATTCCTTTCTTGGCGAGCTTTCACTTTTTGACAGATTTCGAGGTCAATGCTTTTCTAAATCAAGACTCACACAGATTGTCAAAATTTGTCTGAACTGGTTTCAATTTTTGTTGCTGGATGAGAATATTTCACCAGCAGCCGATCAGCCAGATTCTCGGGCTGTAGGCCAACCCCCCTTGTAACCCTTATCCTTTCTTATCCTGAACATTAGTACTTATCCCTGTGCACAGCTGAGGCTGGTCATGTGATGTTAAGAGACTTCAGATGCCGCTCTGGCTGAGTCTCTTTCTCAGACTGACAGACATGAAACTTGTTATTCTACAGCTGAAGCTTTTGCGCGCTTTCATAGTTGGCTGGCACAGCCCAGTAAGCCAAGCAGCCCAGCAAGCCAAGCAGCCTGCTTTTCTGAAGCCTTTAGTTTAGTAATGCTTACACCTTCCAATACTACAGGCAGAAATCCACCTTTTCTAGAGCTGGTTGAGCATGTTTCGCCAGCCAAAGTAACAGGCCATAGGTCTACCATTGCAAACCCCTGGAAAGTGTTCCCTTCCTTGGCGCAAGATGGTCATAACTGGTGAAGTGCATCAAAACGCATAAAGGGGAAAAACTGCGGAACACTCGTTGTTTGCAAGAATATGTCATGATTTCTACGCCAGTCCGATGGAGCAGCAAGAATTCCAAGGCTACCAGGTTGACGCAGATATTTAAGCTGTCAAGGAGCCAGAAACTGGGCCTTGCAATGTTCTTCATGCCGAGGCCGTCTCGCACTCTTTCACAAAAAGCTTCACAACAAACTCTGGCTCACAGAGCGCAAGCAAGCTCAGCAAAGTCAGGCGCCCTTGCCGATGCTCTGCAGCATGTCTTGCAGCATATTTTGCTGCGCCGAATCCACTTTAAGGAGGCCCTCTGCAGCCACACCTCCCCTGCTGCTACTGCCAGGCTGCTGCTGCTGCTGCTGCTGCTGCTGCTGCCGCTGTTGCGGGGCTGCTGGCCCATCTGCTGATACAGGGGTGGCTGCAGTTCCGGTTTGCGTGCTTACGCCCCCCCCGCTGCTGTTGGGAATGCCCAAACTTGACAGCGCCGCAGCGATTTGCTGCTGCTGCACGCTGTCGATCTTGATCAATGGGGCAGAGGCAGCAGCACCTGCACCACCGGGGCTCCCTCCACCGCCATTATTTACACCCCCTGCACTGCTTTGGCCTGCAGAGCTGCCCTGTGGCCTAGGCTGGGAGGTGGGCGCTGCCCCTGTGTTCATTGTGGGGGCGAAGCTCATCAGGCTGCTGGCGATGCAGGAAGCAAGCGCAGGGTTTGCAGCCTGCGATGCGGGGGGCACGGTGGTGCTGCTACTGGTGTTGATGTTGCTGCTGCCGCTTGCGCTGCTACTGCTGCTGAGCCCCAGCAAAGTGGCCTGCAGGGCTGCAAGCTGGCCTGCCCCCAGGGGTCCGCTGCTGGTTGCAGGGACAGCGAAGCTGGGCGGAAGCTGCTGCTGTGGTGGCGTGGCGCGCTTGTGTGCTCCTGCAGCGCCTGGCTGGCCGGCCCCGGCTTTCGAGCTACCCTGCTGCTGCTGCTGCTGCTGCTGCTGCTGCTGCTGGAGCTGCTGCACAGCAGCAGCGATGAGCATGGCAGACATCGCAGACGCCAGGGGCTGCAGGTGCGGCTGCAGCGGGGGTTGCTGCTGCCGCAGCTGCTGTTGGAGCAGCTGCTGCAGGAACGCCTGCTGCTGCTGCTGCTCCAGGAACGCCTGCTGCTGCTGCTGCTGCTCCTCTGTCGGGTCAGGCAGCTGGAGGCCCAGGGCAGACAGCGCCTGGTTGGCCTGCCTTTTACTGGAAAAGGCAGCCTGCTGCTGCTGCCGCTGCTGCTGAGGGGGCAGGTACAGGGACGTGAGCATGGCAGCAAGCTGGGCGTTGGCAGCGGCAGACAAGGGGTCTGGGATGGCCTGACCAGTGCCTGCTGGGCAGAGGGGTATTGCAGAAACTTGAGCACATGGAACCCAATGGGCTGCTTGTGGAGCTTGCAAGCGAATGCTGGCGACAAACCTCTCTCTCTCTCTCTCTCTCTCTCTATATATATATATATATAATATACATGCTACATGCATGTAGCAATGGTGCGTCTTGATGTGCAGCAAGAAAGGAGCACCTCTGTGCTTCAACACAGAGGTGCCAGGTTGATTTGTAAATCCTTCTGGGGCCAACATTGAGCGCTCAACCTCTCGACCTTCAGAGTCACAAGCACACGGCTGCTGGCTTGTTTTGCAGGTCCTTGTGTGGCCGATAGTGAGGCGCTCACCCTTTCAACCTGGCGGGCCATGGGCACTTCAGAGCCGCAAGCGCCGGCGCAAAGCGCACCACAGAGTCACAAGCACTTCATTACAGCCATCAACATTAGACACAAACACCACAGGAGCCCCTTGCTCACCAGCAGACGCGCCGCCGCGTTCCCGAGGGCTGGTGAGGAGGTCTGCCTTGCTGCTGCTGCCACCTGCCGCTGAGGCGGGCCCCCCCAGCAGCATGGCTTTGCTGCCGCTGCTGCTGCTGCCCAGAGCTGGTGGCCTGTTGCTCACTGGGCTGGGCGCGCCTGCCACAGGTAGCGCCCCTTCCTTTGGCACCGCCTTAGGGTGGGCAGCTGCAGGTCTGGGGCTGGGGGCGGGGGCGGCGGAGGCGGGAAGGGGCGGCAAGTTGTGAGCGGCGAAAGGGGAGGGGGGCGTGGCTAGTGGTGGGAGCTTGTGGCCTGCGTGTGGGGCGGGCACGCACCCGAGTGGGAAGCGTGAGTCAGTCAACAGGGCCTGGGACGTCCCTCTCGGTCGTCATTGTGGCATTGACAAGGGCCTGGTGCAGGATCCAGGGTCACGCTTGCATTACATGCAGCTGCAAGCAGGGAAGGCCGCAGCTCGACATAGGGGACGTGGGGAACAATGAGCACTGGTGTGTGCTGCGCAGCCACCCCCCAAGCATCACCATTGCCTGGGCTGCAAATTACATTGCATACGCATCATGACCGGGCACTGGCGCTGGCAGCCCACAAAACGCAAAGGGCCTCGGAGGGCGGGCACCTCACGTGCATGCCATTTTCCTGTGTACTCCTCACCTGCATGCTCCTCACCTGCGTGCTTTTCACTTGCATGTTCCTTCCTTGCATGCTCCTCACCTGCGTGCTCCTCACCTGCGTGCTCCTCCCCTGCACGCTTCTCATCTGCATGCTCCTCCCCTGCGTGCTCTGCACCTGCATGCTCCCCACCTGCATGCTTCCGCGGAGACACGGAGGTTGGCCTAGGAGACACCCTGGGCTGCTCCTGCTGCTGTGATACAGCGCTCGGCCCGCCGGCCGCGGCCCCCGCACCAGCGGCAGCTGCCGCCGCCGCAGCCGCCTGCTGCTGCCTCAGCTGCTGCTGCTGCTGCTCTAACTGCATGTACCGCTCCTGCAGCGACAGCTGGGGGCCCTGCTGCTGCTGCGTCAGGCTGGACACCGCCCGCTGCTGCTGCTGCTGCTGCTGCTGTGTGTTGGCCTCTGCCCGCAGCTGCTGCTGCAGTAGCTCCTGCTGCGCCCTTGCCACCGCTGCAGCGGCAGAGGCTGCAGCGGCGGCAGCAGCAGCAGCGGCAGCAGCTGGGCCTCCCATACTTGCACCACTTGCACTGCCCCCTTTCTCTGCTGGAGCGCCGACCTTTTGGGGGGCTGACTTGCTGCCTGTTGCGGTGCCCTCCTGCTGCCCCTCCACCCTGCCCTTCTTGATCTTATGCTCCTTGGGGGGGCCCTCATCGGCAGCCACCTCCTCTGGTTTGAGGCCCACGCCCTTGACCTCCAGTTCCAGCCCCCCCTTGGCCTGCGCCTGCAGCTGCATGGGTAGGGGCAGTAGGGGCAGTGAAGTGCAGATGATGGTGTCGTTGTAAACAGGCGGTGCATAGACCAAAAGCGTAGGAACAGGTGTCGGTTGTTGCTGCGGACGGGGAGGGCATGGAAGCAGGAGGGAAGGCTGGGAATGCAACATTGGCAAGGCTGAGCAAACCCAGAAGCTCTGTTGTACACTGCAACTCTTATGAAAGCTGCGCATTCGGGCAGCAGTCCTATGCACACAGGCTGTGTAGGCCACAGGCTCTCAGCTGTAGATTTGCTGATTGATCAATTGTATACTGTGGAGGGTACACAGCATTTGCTTGCGGGAAAGTCCTGCATATGAAGAAGCGCACGCAGCCATTCAGTGCTGAATGCAACACAGGCGCCGACCAGGGTTGTCGTCAAGGCTGCACACTCCAGCCAAGCAAAGCTGGCTAGAATGCTATGCCCCAAGGTGCGCAACAACACACCCTGAGAGGACACGCCTTGACCCTTGGAAGACCCTTGAAAGCACTGCCTTCCTGCCGGATCCCACTGCAGCAATGCCAGCTCTAAAGCGGGAAGCTTGCATCGCAGGCAGCAGCATCAAACACTCACGTTCCTTTATGGAAGGAACCCAAGACCAAGGCCCCAAAAGGCACAGAGGCCCAGAGCACAGACCACTGTGAATAGGCACCAAACATGCACAGCTTGAGCCTTGTAAAGCAGTTTTGTCTGCTCAAGCTGAGTGCCCTGTTATGACTGCTGAAGATGCACACTGGAGAAATCGGCATGCCATGTCATGGCTGGTGAAAATGCATACCGGAGAATGGCACTTTTGGAATGCCACGTCATGGCCGGTGAAAATGCACACTGGAGAATGGCACTTTTGGAATGCCACGTCATGGCCGGTGAAAATGCACACGGGAGAGCGACATTTCAGCCAGAACACCAAAGAGCACGCTGTACCTGCACATGCTCCAGCCGTTCCACTGGAATATGCCTGCACGCCATGCCATGCTTGGTGAAAATGCACACTGGAGAATGGCATTTCAGCCCCAAACCCCAAAGAGCACGCCGTACCTGCACCTGCTCCAGCCGTTCCCATTCCATGTCCCTAGCTGCGCGCTTGCGCTCCACACGTGCTGACTCGGCACGCTCTGCTTCACTACGATCTGCTTCCTGGCGTGCGCGTTCGCGAGCCTGGACCTGCCGTGAGGGAGTGAGGTGCAAGGCCTGTTGGTGATAACCAGCATGCACACACAACCAGCATGCATGCACAATTGATGCAGAGCTGCGCTTGGCATGAGCACACACAGAGCTGCGCTCGGCATGAGCACACAGAGCAAGCTCATTTGAAAAATGCATTTCTGAAAGGGGAAATAACACAAAACAATCTGTGTCTCAGCATCTCCTGTATAATAGAACACGTAATTGTGACATCTCATTCCCGCATTTACTTGCTCCCGTGGAGAAACGGACAAGCACGGGCACCAGGCTCATCACATCGCTACACAAGGGTCCTTCTCGCATTGGCTTTCAGCTTTGTGACGCCACCCATTTCAAGAAGCTTTTGGTTCACTCTTTCCAAAAGCATGCGCAAGGTCTGGACCTGCTATCAGGCTCACACGCCTTTAAGTATACCACCTGCCTGCACCAATTGCACAACCATGGGCTTCCAATCTGTTCCAAGGAATGAAAGGACATTGTGATGGTGCAAAGAAACGAACAGAGAAGGCTACGCAGTCCAGGTCCGGCTGAGCCCACCAAGGGAAGGTGACCTTGCATCTCCTGCAAGTTCACACCCATCCCGGCCTCTGCACGCAACAGACCCTCCTCATACGCACCTGCACCCCCCCTCCTGTGTGCAAGCAACCAACTTTCCTCACACAAACCCTCTCCATTGTGCATGCAACCAACCCTGCTCACATGCACCCTCTCCTGGTCCTTGGCTTACCAGGAAATTGTGGAAACATATTTTTGCAAAGTTGCAGAGGGGGCTATCTGAGGCCCAATATCTGACCCTGTAATTGGTGTTATGTGACGATTTCAGCCATTTCGATGAACAGCACTGAGTTAGGGTTGGCGTGCAACATGTAAGCTTTAGCCCAATCTATTCAAGCACACAGGGCGCACACAACTTACATAAATCTGAGCATATGCTCTGGTAGCTTGTAACGCCAGCTACACTAAAAGCAAAAAGTGTCCCAACCAGATGAAGTAGCTGTGGGTGGGCATACTTTAAGTGCAAAAAAGGAGCATATTTGGGCACATGCTAGAACAGCCCCCTCTGGCAAAATCGCGCCAGGGATCCCAGTATCAGCCATGCTCGTGTCGTCTCGGCTGCACATTCATCACCAGCATAAAATTACGTGCTCCCCTGTGTGCATGCAACCAACCCTCCTCACGCGCACCCTGTCCTGCTCTTGCTGCGCTGCCAGCTGCTGCGCGCCAGAGCGCACAAGTGAGCGGCCCCGGGCACGCACGCCTGCACCCATAGGGACGCCTGCGATCACACGCAGAGGCATTACTCAGCGCACAGACTGAGGACAACGGCAGCAGCGGTTGTGTTGCCCGGCGCAGTGCCTGATTTGACGGCAGCAATAAGGGAGCATAGATGAAAGAGAGAGAAGTGCAGGGAGCATGGAGCAATGATGGAAGAATGCACAGGGAGCATGATAAAAACACACAGCTCTGAACATCCTGGAGAAGACAGGATAGCAGGGCTCCCCAAAGTCCTACCCCCGCCAACGTGCAATCAAGCACCCTTTAAGCTCCTGCCTTGACATATGGGCAAGCAAACACGGAAGCCAAGAAAACTGACTGATGCACACACACACACAACACACACATCATATATATATAAATATACATATATATATATATATATATACCTGGCCACAAGATGCCTGCCTGCGTACTCAGGCTGGGCTGTGCCACAGAGCGCTGCAACCCCGCCCGCTGCTGCTGCTGCTGCGGCTGCGGCTGCTGCACAGCAGTGCCCAGTCCCACTCCGGTGCCTGTCTGTCCAGGCCCCCCCTCAGCGCCTCTGTTGCACGCTGCCAGCACATCCCGAATGCAGCGCTCTACAGACACTGTTGCTGTTGGCTCTGCAGTCACCGTTGTCGTTGTCGGAGGTGGCGGAGGTGCTGCTGCTGCTGCTGCTGCTGCTGCTGCTGCTGGCGCTGAGTCTTGTTGCCTGGTTCCACTGCTTGAGTGGGGTACTGGTGCAGTGAGGAGCGTGCCATCTGAGCAGCCAGTGGCATGTGGATCCTGCCCGGGGGGGGCTGCAGGTGTGGAAGTACTGGCAGCGGAGGCGGCACTGCGCCCGCCTCCCGCCTTGCTGCAATCCTCACTTGCTCTCGCTGCAGCTCCATCAGCAGCAGCAGCAGCGGCAGCAGCACTGTCCTGCAGCACTGCTGTGCCCGCCTCCTCAACCCCAGGGCCCGAAGCATCCATGGCTTCTGGGGCATGTTCAGCCCCTGCCTTCTGCTGCTGCTGCTGCTCTTGGCTGACGGCCTGCTGTTGCTGCTGCTGGTGGTGCTGCTGCTGAGTGCCTGGCTCGCACTTGTGCACATACAGCTGTAGCTGGCGCAGCGTGAGGGCATCAAAGGAGGCCAAGTTCACCTGCACACGCCTCCGGGGGGCAGCAGCCTCCCCATCGGCACTGCCAGCAGATGGGACAGCAGGGACCTGCACATGGATGCAGGCACGCACGCGCACATGTGTGTGTATGTGTGTGTGCGCGTGTGTGTATGCATTAATACTCAAACTCCAAGCACATGTGCACCTTAGGCCTCAAGGCAACCTTTATTAGATGATCTGGGCTTCAAAAAGGCTCAGGCGACACACATGCGAGGGTTTTAGGAATTGCATGGGGCACCAGAAAGGGGTCTTAGCTGGGGTCTTCGAAGCAGGCAGCAGCAGGGATGTTCAAGCCGTCCGGCTCCCGGACATTTTACAAAGGATTTGGCCTGCGCCGGAGGCGCAGGCCAAATCCGGTCCGGTCAAACCGGAAGTTTTTTTAGACCAGGTCCGGCCGAGCCGGAAAAATTAATTAAGTGTGTCCGGCAAATTTTCAAGCGTAAGCACACACAGAGCCATGACAGGAAGGAGAGGAGGAGGGAGGCGCCCAGGAGGGAGAGGGAGAGGGGCTCCACCGCGCAGCCTGCCTGAGCCCACCCCGCCATCACAGACCCTGCTCACATTCTGTAAGTGATGTTGGCAGCAGCCAGTACCAGTCAGCAGGCAATGGGATGGTCAGTATTCCCTGAAGGCCTCAAATTTCATCTCATGCAGGGGCTCAATCATCCCAGGCCCCACAGCCCACCCCCTCTCAGCCCCCCTCTCAGCCAGCATTCACTCCCCCCGAGGCCTGGTCCCCTGAGTGGATGGAGCAGCACCCCGACCCAGACTTCAGGGACACTTTACAGACCCTGCTGGATGCAGGCTACTGCTGGCCTGAGGAGGTGAAAAATAGAAGTGGATTTGATAGTTTCTTTGGGTAGGGAAGCATAGTATGGCTTCATGTTGCAGCAAAAACATGCACCATACACGCGAACCCGGCTGACGCCCCCGGCCGGTTTTTTTTTTGGGAGTTGAAATCCGGAATAGTTTTTAGAGTGGCTCCGGCTGGGCCCGAAACTTTTTAAAAGCCCTTCCGGCTGAACTGGAAAAGTCACTGACCCCCCTGAACTTCCCTGGGCAGCAGCGTGCGTGCAGCAAAGGTATTGGAAAACAGACCAAGCCCTACAGGAGATCGACTCCCTAGCTCTCGACTCCCTAGCCCAGAGGCCCAGAGGCAGAGCCCAGAGACTCCCTAGCTCTCGACTCCCTAGCTCTCGACTCCCTAGCCCAGAGCTGTACAAAAGCAGTGGTGGGGGCCAGAGCCACATTTTTCAAGTACATGCCCAGACATATGCACCAAGCCACAGGCATGCCTTGGGGTGGGCAGTGGGGGGGGCCGCAGTCACGGTTTGCAAGATCATGCCCAAGCGTCATATGGTGCATATGCACCAAGCCACAGGCATGCCTTGGGGTGGGCAGTGGTGGGGGCCGCAGTCACGGTTTGCAAGATCATGCCCAAGCGTCATATGGTGCATATGCACCAAGCCACAGGCATGCCTTGGGGTGGGCAGTGGTGGGGGCCGCAGTCACGGTTTGCAAGATCATGCCCAAGCGTCATATGGTGCATATGCACCAAGCCACAGGCATGCCTTGGGGTGGGCAGTGGTGGGGGCCACATTTTGCAAGATGATGCCCATATATATGCACCAAGCCACAGGCATGCCTTTTGGCTGGCACAGCAGCTGCCAGTCTTACAGGGTTACAGGAAAGAGAGGCCTTCAGTCAAAACGTGCGACAGCCAGTCTTACTCGTGTCAAGCACAAGGTGCCGGCACTTTGCAGGGGCTGCCAACCTACCCCATCCATCCCAAGAGGCAAGATAGGCAAGCAAGGGTGCCTGGCACCCCTCCCTATCCCTACCATTGGTCAGTGCCACCTGGAGTGATGGTGTTTGCCCAGCAAAACAGGCATTCAAAACGACCGGCACTCCTCCCCCCAGCCACTGCCACCATTGCGCCACATGCACAAGCGCACAAACCTGCTGGGGTTGCAGGGCTGTGGGATGAGGTGCAGATAGAATAAGGAATTGAAACATTTTGTTTGCCAGGAACCGAGCCAATGCGACTTGCAGGCAAACACACCTGCTGGGGCTGCAGGGCTGTTGGGTGACGCGCAGCCAGGAATTGCACCGCCGCCTCCAGCTGCGCAGTGGGCAGGCGTGCGATGGCGGTCGCCAGCGCTGCCACCTCCTGCACGGTAAGAGGCATGCACGCTCTTTTGCTGTTCTTGCCACCGAGCCGAATGGTCTTTATGTTTAAATGTGTTGAAGACGCATGCTGAGTGGGGCAACCACTGAGGTGAGGGCGCGAGAGTCGCGCGCACAGTAAAGGAGGGCCATAAGCGCTCCACTACATCAGCAGCAGAGTTGAGTGCATGCCTGGATGCCGCTTAAAATGGAAGATGAGAGCTGAGAAACGAGTCCATGCCTGGATGCGGCTTATAATGAGAAATGAGAAATGAGGAATAGGTGCGTGCCTGGATGCCGGTTAAAATGGGGAATGAGGAATGCGTGCATGCCCGGATGCCACGTCACGGGCAACTCGCAGCAACAGCAACTACCAAATCAAATACACCCCACACAGCCACTTTCTTTGCGCCATGCACATACCTCGGGGCAGAGCAGGTGTGTGCAATGCATGAACGCGGCACCAGCAGAAAGCAAGAATGAGACATCAGCAGAAAGCATGCGTCGTGCTGAAATCTGCACAACACACGCACTGACGAAGCCTAAAATTCCATTCCTCCTCCTCCTCCTGCCTCCAAGGTCCCTGGAGGGAGCATGATTATATTAAACCACCTTGCTGAAACTGCCAAGCTCTCCCTAATCCGAAAATCATTGCCATTTACAATGCATTCACGCTCTTCTTGCCTGTGCTCGTACCTCTTGGCTCGCGCCTTGGCACGCTGCAGCTGCCCTCGATTTTGCCTCCTTGATGCTGAACAGCAGCTCCTGCACACACAGGTGCAGCCATGGAACAAATTGCAGGGTTGCCACCTCCTGATTTGGGGAGCATTCCCCTCAAGGAAGCAGATCCCTCCTTCTCAGCACCTTCCCTCTCTTGCCTGTGCACACAATCAATCTTTAAAAAGTTCAAGTACCCTGGAGGACCATTTCAGACCTCCTTTGAGCAATGGAGTGCTTGAAGCAGGAGGGCTGTTGAGGTTCATCATTCACATCGACCAGAGACATGGGGCGCCTGCACTGCTGTTCATGCACTGCTGCCCATGCAGCACACTCATCACCCATGAAGGCTCATCATGCACATCAAGCAGGGCATGCACCGCTGCTCATGCTGTCCATGCGCTGCTGTCCATGCACTGCTGTTCGCGCAATTGATTCATGACTCGTCAAGGTTCGTCACTCACATCAACCAGGGACAGGAGGCGCATGCACTGCTGCTCCGCTGCCGTGGCGGCTGCCGCATTCAGCAGGTCTGCTTGGCGCCGCTTGGCAGTGACCTGCACGCAAAAATCATAAATGAGGTATGGGATAGTGCATCAAGCAGGTCCGGTGGGCGCTGCTTGGCAGTGACCTGCGCGCACCAAAAATTATTGGTGGGGTTTGGGAAAGGAGCATGACACAGGTCTGCTGGGTGCTGCTTGGCAGTGACCTGTGCGCACCAAAAATCATTGGTGAAATTTGGGATGGGAGATGTCTGATGTTGCAGGTCTGTGTTACCATCAAGTGCAGAGTTGTGCACCTAGTGTACAAGGCACAGCGCAGACAGGAGAGGGATACTGTCCCAGAGAGCGAGGGAACCAGTAGATTTCAGAGGCTCTCTAGGCACCCAGGTCTTGCAGACCCGCAATAATCCAGACTATGCCTGGCTTAATTTCAAAGCAGTCAATATGAGCAGGAACGGCGGATTGCTCAGCGCACCCACCTCCTCTCTGGTGGCCTGCGCCGACTCCTCGGCGATCTTGGGCGCCAGCACCTTCTCGTACCGTTCCTGTGCAAATTCCTGCACATCACACAGCAGAAGCCCTTGGTTTGCAAGAGCAAGGACTGATGGAATCCATTTCTGATCTGTGGTAGAGCAGGTTACCAGTGTGCGTTTGCGTGCTTCCAAGATGCTGGTTAGGAGGAGGAAAACAATGGCAAGCAAGAGCAAGGACTCCATAACTTTTGTGTTTCTAAGTTTTTGTAATGGAGGTAGGCTGTGTGCGTTTGCGTGCTTTCAATACGCTGACCAGGAGGAGCAGGTCCTTGCAGAGACGTAGAGGATGTGGCATCGTGGGTGTCTCTGCTACGACCCACACCATTCCCGAGGATGCCTTTTCAAGGCTTTGATAAGAATTGAATTTACATAGCAGGCAGCCTTCAAAGCTACCTCGCTGAGCATCTAAAGTGGAGTTGAGCACGTTGCTGGAGAGTGCAGCCTCACCTCCACCATTTCAGCCATGAGGTACACGTCACTGCCCAGGGTGTTGTAGCGCTTGGCATTCTCAAACACCAGGCAAACATCCGCCCACACCTGCGGGGAAGCAAAATTGTGGTCTCAGAATGGATGGCTGGTCCACCCCCCAAAACGTGTCGAGAGCACTGAATGCACCCTTAGTGCAGTCACGGAATGAATGGCTGGTCCACCCTGGTACGGGAACTAGGGATGCATCTCAGTAATGAAGTGTGCACGCTCCAGGTGCAAGGCCTCGCCAAAGAGCAGCCAACTGCAGCAGCAAAAGCCCTCAAGAGGGTTATTAAAAGCAAATGGTAAAAACAGGAGTAACACACTCAGCTTATCCAAAAATTATATTAAGCCAACAAAGTATACTGAAGCCAGCAGACCAGCATGCAGGCTGCCAACGAGTGGCACGCACGCACGCATGCGCACACACATACACAAACACGCACGCACACGCACACACACACACACACACACGCACACACACACACACACGCACACGCACACACACACACACACCTCGTTAGGGTCCTTATAGTGGTTGCCGGCCTCCAGGTGCTGCTTGATTGTTCCCAGGTCCATAGGAGTCTTGATAACCTGCTGGGACAAACAAGGGGAAAAACAAAGGAGTTAGGGACACAAGGATCTCCAGGCGACAGAACAAAAATTTACAGTTTTAACCTTGATGCAGCTGCTGCTTGAAGAGCTTGCCTGTGCGTAGTTGGGGAAGGCGTTTGCATCCACGGGCGCGTTGAAAGGGTATGCCCACTGCAAGCAACAGGAGAGAGGGAAAGAGAGGGCTGAGGCAACATCAACCATTGCATGCACATATGAACATGCCCGAATGGAAAGCCTGCACAGCCTTTGCGTGCCAGGCAAAGAGTACCTTATGGCTGTGGACAGCCTTGACCAAGGCGAGCCCAGAGCGATGCGTGATTTCCGCCAGGCGCTTTCTTCTCTCCCTATCAAGGTGCTGCCTTTCTGCCTCACTCAGCTCTGCAGCAGGCAGCATCTGCTGCTGCGCTCTGTGGCTGATGAGGTGGCGTGCCTGTAGATAGAGGAGAGCTAATTGGTTGGGGGATGGCAGAAGTGCCATGCAAAGGGGTCTTGCCCCTCAGGCACATGCAATTCCATGTTGCATGCTGGTGTTTGCAGTGTCCTGAGCACACACTGATCAGTTGTAGGACACTGGCACTTGTTTTTCGGGTGAGCATCCATCCTAGGATGGAAACCACAACCCGCTCACCTCCAGCACTGCTGCCTCCACCAGGGCAGAAAGGTTGGCAAAGTCACGCTGCAAATTCCAGATGACATAGCTCCGGGCGCGCTGCTTTCGCTCTGAGAATGTCATCTCTTTCAACAAGCACTCATTACTTTCAATATGCGTTCTTCCAATGCTGAACGCATGTTGTGCATATTTTTAGTTATTACACTCAACACGGAAGTTGTGATGAATTTCAGCGGGTACCGTCACTTTGTTGGTTGTGAAGCAGAAATGCCCTTAGAGTAGTGGTTTTAAAGGTCCCCAAGGGCAATGGAACAAGCAAAAGGAGGGCCTTGGGCTGACATGGCTGCTTCAAAGGACCCCACCATCTGGAACCAGGAGGAAAATGAACATCACAAGGCAACACCGCGGGGTCTGGTCTTTTCATACGCTGGTCCAGAGGAGCTGCAGCAGGTGAGCTAGTGTCATGCAATTTGTGATCATCCTTATAATTCTGCGTCACAGATGACACACACACACACGCACGCACGCACACACACACACACACACACACACACACACACACACACACACACACACACACACACACACACACACACACACACACGCGCGCGCGCGCGCACGCCCACGCACGCACACACATACAAATTCACACATACATGGATGCGCGCAAGCAGTTCTTCACAAGCACATGTTGTGTACATTGGGCATGAAGTGCACGCAATTAATATTCTGATACCATAGATGTTGCATGCACGCTTGTACTGCTATTAAAGCATGCATACCATGCACCAAACTTACAGGCTGCTCTGCATTTCAGGTTTGGAGAGCAAAGCAGTCCTGGGTGACACAAAGATCACACACATTTGAAATACTCGCCTGCATCTCTAAAAATTGAAGCAAGTTGGCTGTACAGTGCAGTGCGCTGGTCCTTACGGTCCATATGTGAAATCTTCTAGGCAAGGAAAGAAGCTGACCGTTTCCTCATCCCTTACTTGCTGGCCTGCTCTCATCAGTGCTGGTCTTGCATGTCTTGCTCTCATGCTGCCTTCCATCCCTTGCATATAAGTTATGTTCAGTTTTTTCCTTAATCAAGTTCTGAAATAAACAGGTCTTGCTCAAGCATCTGCTGATGTTCAGCAATGGTGTTTACATCTATGCCCACAACTAAAAACCACAAAGGAACACCTTTTACAAGACCAGGCTTTCCCTATTTCTGCCTGCAGGCACGCATGGAGGCTATGCAGATCAGGATTAAAGAGAGGTTGTTTGCCACGCTGATGAAGAACAAGGACCATGGATATGCTGGCTTGGAGACCTGCGACAATGATCATGTAAGGCCTTGCTGGTGTCAGATACTGCAAGTTTGGACTGTGTCTCTTTTCTTTGTCCTCAGCACAATTTCGTCGCGACCTGATTCTTTTCGGAAACAAAAGACAATGCATCTTTTTGGTTGGTGTGCTCATCAAATGTGCGCACCCCCATGCACTTTAAACGTGAATGTACAGGTGGATGGTGCATGCCATTTGTAGGCCTTCAGGATTACATGCGTAAATGTGCATGCTTTGTATAGGATGCAATGTGTGCACATTTGTGTGTTTCCCATTACAAAGGTGCATTGTCGTATGAAGTCCTATTCTGCACGCTTTCTCAAGCACAAAATGGTTTGGCTGAGGATGCTTCCTCAGGCAACAATTCCACCTCCCTGTTCCCCAAGCCCAACATGCACCTGCATTTTTCCTATCATTGAAACTCCTTTACACACACTCCCATGCACACAATGATTTGGCCAAGGATGTGTCCTCAGGCAACACCTCTGCCTCCCTGTTCCCCAAACCTGACATGCACCTGCTTTTTTTATTTCATTGAAACTCCTTTACACATACTCCCACGCACAGAATGATTCGGCCAAGGATGCATCAGGCAACACATCTGCCTCCCTGTTCCCCAAGCCCAACATGCACCTGCATTCTTCATCATTGAAACTCCTTTACACACACTCCCAAGCACAGGATGATTTGGCCAAGGATGCATCAGGCAACACATCTGCCTCCCTGTTCCCCAAGCCCAACATCCACCTGCATTGTTTTGGTCGTTGAAACTCCTTGATCATTGAAACACACACTCCCACGCACAGAATGATTTGGCCAAGGAACTTTCCTAAGGCAACACCTCTGCCTCCCTGTTCCCCAAGCCCAACATGCGCCTGCATCACTGAAACTACTTTAAATACACTCCCACGCACAGAATGATTTGGCCAAGGATGCATCAGGCAACACCTCTGCCTCCCTGTTCCCCAAACCCAAGGACATGGAGGGCTCCATCGAGCAGTTCAGGTCCCTGATCGTCCCCCCTGTCCTGAGCAGAAAGGGGGAGGTGCTGGCCAGCTCTGCTAAGCTCGTGACTGATGGTCACCCTGGGCTCTTCCAGCATAGCTCCAAGGGCCCGACCAGGCTTGACAACCCCAAGGTTGGTGTGCAGCTCTCAGAGCCCCACCCAGGGTAGTCAACTCAGGCGAGCTGTAGACCATAGAGTTGCAGCATTCGGGGGCGGTGCCATCAAGCTGCTACCTTCATCGTTGCCAGCCCTTCAATTAAATCACAAGGCTGCATTGAAGCGCAATGTTGCCCGTATTCTGCCAGCTAAAGCATGAGCTTGCACGCTTAATGAGGGTGGCCGAAGCAGCACATGTGCTCATTGGAAAGTGCCTGACTGTTGGCTTGGTATCCCTGATGGGGGGTCTTGATGGGTGCTGCTTATCTGTGATATGTTCTTGATGGGTGCTGCTTATCTGTGATTTAGCTGGGTACAATGCTTGTCTGGAAACCTGTCAAATGTACTGCAACAGCCAAAGAATGTAGCTTGAACAGCCGGGCAGGTGGTTCCAACAGTATCGGGAGGTGCTGCTGTGGAGCACGGTGTGAGCCACATTTTTCAAAGCAGGGAGGCTGTAACATACTTGTGCTTAGCATCCTCTACATTTGAATGACTGGATCCTATGTTTGATTGCACCATGCACAGAGCGTGAGCACCAGCTATCGCATCAGTGGCCAGGACCAGGATGAGGAACATGGTTCCTCTAGCAAGCAGGAAATGGACGGAGCTCGACTCACGCAGGAGGCCTCCAGCGCACACCAGCAACAAGGCATCAAAAGTCGAGGTAGGCAGAGCGGAGAGGATGAGCAGTCCTGCGCATTGGAAATTGTGGCCCACAGGCCTTCAATTTGGACCCTTTCAGTCCATGACTGACAGCGAGGGAGGGAAGCTTGGAACCTGTGCCATCTTGACCCGCAGCTGGGGGGACCAAGTCTGACTTTTTGGTTGCAACAATGATAGCTGTAGATGCGGCTTTAGATGCTGGCCCAGAGTGGGCAGAGGCCGGCTGTTTTTGACTGCAATGATGACAGCTGTAGGTGCTGGCACAGGGGAGGCAGATGCCGTCCGTTGATGCTGACTATTTTTGATACCGGCCGTTTTTGACTGCAATGATGGCAGCTGTAGGTGCTGGCACAGAGGGGGCAGAGGCCGGCTGTTTTTGACTGCAATGATGACAGCTGTAGGTGCTGGCACAGGGGAGGCAGATGCCGTCCGTTGATGCTGACTATTTTTGATACCGGCCGTTTTTGACTGCAATGATGGCAGCTGTGGGTGCTGGCACAGAGGGGGCAGAGGCCGGCCGTATTGGACTGCAATGATGGCAGCTGTAGGTTCTGGCACAGAGGGGGCAGAGGCCGGCCGTTTTGGACTGCAATGATGACAGCTGTAGGTACTGGCACAGAGGAGGCAGAGGCCGCCCGTAGATGCTGGCTATTTTTGATACCTGCCGTTTTTGCAATGCTACTACTACTGTAATGATGGCGGCTGTAGGTTCTGGCACAGAGGAGGCAGAGCGCCAACGCAGTGGGCGGAAGCAAGTCGCCTCTAGGCAACACCAGCAAGCTCAACGAGGCACCTTCGCCAACGGTGGGGCTAGGGACACTGTGAAGAGCCCTGCAGCAAAGGCTGCTACAAATGGTAGCGAAAGTGGCAGCCCTAGGGTCAAGCAAAAGGTAGGTGCCAGCTTTGAGCAGTGCTTTGTTTGAACCTGTGTATTGTCCTCCATGAGGAGCAGCTTCTGGCCTTCGGCTTGTAGGCTTCAAGCTGATGGACTGTGTGCTTTTCAAAATATGATCCTCATCATCGTGAACTTCATAATTTCCTGAATGCCAGCTAATACAATGTGTTATCATCGGCGGAGGTAGGCATGCGTGCTGGGACTGCACTACACACGGAGGTAGGTTTCAGGTGCATGTCGACACAGGCGTGCACATGGGCCTGTGCATACAGAGCCATGAAACGTTTTGCTGCCGCGCGCAGGTGGATGCCAAGCTGCTGAAAACGCTGCGGAACAGTGTTGCTGCGCCCTATGTGCCTGTCACCATTGCCTCTGGGATAGTGCCCTCTCGAGGCCTGTCAACAACAGCAGGGGTGAGTGGGCTGTCACTTGTGCCTTTACGGGAGCTGCAGCATTGCCTTATGTAAATGCCTGCTGCCTGCCGTGGACTGCATGCACAGGCATGCTTTGAGCACATTCGTGGAACAAGCGTGAACTGTTCCACAATTCACTCGAGCCTCTGTGCTCATCCTGCAGATCATTGGGGCTGTGAAGAAGAAAGTCGTAGACAATGGGGCGATCCTGCGTCCTTTGAGCGCCCATGCTGCCAACACTCTTCAGGTGAGCAGCACAGTGGAAAAGAAAGGCTTGCCTGCCTGTGACTGCTGATAAAAAAAAACCATGCCCACCCCCAGCTCCCAGAGTGACTGCTTGATATGCAGCTAGCGCACATTTGCTGCAGCAGATTAATAGGCTCCACGTCCATAAGCAACTCCTTTGGCTGTCTTAAACCACATCAGGGCAGCACATCCCTTCCCCTGCATTGCCCGGCATCACCTGCAACTATCATTCACAAGCCTTTCGTGTGAGAATTACGTCCCTGTGTGTCAAGGTTGCATTGATTCTTGTGTCGGGGCCCTGCACCTTGCAGACACGTACTCTCCAGACGGGCTCGCAAGCTGCAAATGCAAAAGAGCGCATGTCCTATGTGGGGGGTGCGGACATCCAGTTGCCCTTAGGCATGGGAAGCAGGCTGGCTCGGGCAAAGGCTGAGGAAGACGCCAAGGTGTCCGCGCCTTTGGTCAAGGTCCGTGTGTATAGGCACAGGGTTTTCGGCTACTCTCCCTGTCCAGAAAGGTCGATCAGATCATGGTTTTGCAGGCACCTCAAGTTGAATACGACCATAGCCTTGCTCAAAAAGGCTGGTGCAAGAACTGCCAGTCACTCAACCTTTCACTTGATCCTGCTGTGTTGGGGCCAGAGGCAGCTGCGAGAATGGGACAGCCTTCCCTCATTGTGCAATAAGCTGCATGCGCTTCAAGCTGCAACGCAATAAGCTGCAACACTACAAGCGGCAACACAAGAAGCTGCAGCTCTGGCAGCGATACAACAAGCGGCAACACAAGAAGCTGCAGCACCGGCAGTAACACAAGCCGCAACACAAGAAGCTGCAGCACTGGCAGCAGCTGCATGCACCTACACCTTCTCCCTTGTTGCTCGCCCTTTGCGGGGATCTGCAGGTGGAGGAAGTTGACATTGTGCAGGAGTCCAAGCGCAGGGCTACAGCACAGCTACTTGGGCAGCAAGCGCCCATGAGGAGTCCAGGCTCCAAGGCACAAAAGTGAGTACGGGTGTGCAGCTCACCTGTTGCCGTTGCACTTACGCCTTGAAGGCTTGAAATATGAGACGCATTGTCTAGGTCCGACAATGCTGAAACGTTCAGTGCAAGCAGTCTGTTTTGCTTGATCTCCACGTGTTTTGAAGCATTTTCTCATGGTCAAACGATGTGAACATTGCACTCGTTGTTCTCTGTATATATGGGATGGGTCACTTCGTTGCATGAAAACATCAGCGAGCACGTATTTGCAAGCATTTTGAGCATGTTTGTACATTCCTGGACAAGGGTCTCATGGTTGTGCGTGCCAACATGTAGGGCCAGCACAGAAAAGGAGGCCAGCAACGCAAGAATCGAGACAAACCAGTATGAGCCCATTGACTTCCAGACCCTGGCAAATTCCTCTCAGGTACGCAAGCACCTAGCCCTGTCAGGCCTTTGCACGCCGTCCCGACCTGCTGTCATGCGTTTACACTTAACACAAATAAGCTGAAAGTAGGAAGGAGGAACACAGAGAAGGTTAGCCCAAGGCCCCTGCCCAAGGATGACATAGCGCATTATGCAGGATAACTCATCTGACCCATGGCTAGTGTACCTTAGGGCTGCTCACAGAGACTGACATTGCAATTCCAGTGTGAGGAACCATGTATAGGGCCACCATGGATCTGGAGGCACCACCACAGATCTGGAGGCACCACCATGGATCTGGATCTGGGGGCACTACCATGGATCTGGAGGATGAAAATTTGATTGGTTGTGATGTGCGTGTGCTTGCGCATCCAGGTCTCAAAGATTATTGATTACCATCCATTTTACTGTAATGCATTAAAAAGAAGCGATGAGGCCTCTGGTTGATCTCAAATTCCGTCCACAAGGCATCTGGTCAATCTCAAGTTCTGCCTGGTTAATCTAATTCCTGGTTGATCTCAAGTTCTGGTTAATCTCAGTTCTTTCCACAAGGCATTAGCCACTGGCATCAACCCCAGAAAAAAGTATAAGCCGCCCCCTTGCAGCATGCAAATAAACTCTCACGCTGCGCTTTTTGCTGTCGTCATTCTGCTCGTGTGTATCCTGTGCATGACTGCTCATGCTCGTTCCATCCAAAACGCTTGCGCGCACCCACACACCCACACACACACACACACACACACACACACACACACACACACACACACACACACACACACACACGTGTTTTTACAAGCTTCATTGTATGCTCACATGGACAGGTCCACACGCATCTGCGCGCACGCACACAGGCAGCAGTGGCCATGCTGTAGCAAGAAATGATACCCTGAGGTCTCACGTGCTTAAAAAATGTGCTCACATGGACAGATCCACACACATCTGCGCGCGTGCACGCAGGCAGCAGTGGCCACGCTGCTGCAGGGACTAATCCCCCCAGAGGTCCAGCCTCCTGTGCCTGGCTTTGAGAGCAGCAGGCATCAGGCACCTACAGACCGTGGCGCGCAGCCCCAGCTGTCACACCGTGGGTCTCCTGTGCAATCCCAGCTGTCACAGCGGGAGTCGCATGTGCAGTCCCACACGGCCAGGCAAATTCGTGAGGACTTAAAAGAGTCCGTCAGGAGCAGGGAATACCAGCAGCAGCAGCAGCAGCAGCAGCAGCAGCAGGAGGAGCAGCAGCAACAGCAGCAGCAGCAGCTGGCCAGCCAACAACAGCATCATCAGCTGGAGCGACAGCAGCAACAGCAGCAGCAGCGGCAGCAGGAGGGCACAATAGAGCAGCACCACTCCAGTCCTTCGCACCAGCAGCACCAATACACACACCACAAAGACGCTGCACCTCCACACCTTCCCCCTTCACAACCATATGCGCATGCTCCTGCCTTACATAAGCAGCTGCCCCCGCAGCATCCATGGCCTCCACCCCAGCCCCATCAGCACCCAGCCAATGACTTCCAGCCTACACAGCACCCAACCCAACACCATTCTTTTCTATCTCGGCCCACCTCCGCCTCTCCCTTGCGCTCCCACTCTCCCCCTTGGCATTTGGCCTCCGCCCAACTCCCATCGCAGCGACCCGCCTCCTCCCACTCCTCCCCACAATCTAGGGCCTCATCACCTCGACGCCAATCTGCTCCACCTCATGCATCAAACAACACCCTCAGCACTGGTGCCCATTCCTTGGAGCCCGCAGCTACCACCTTCACCTCTTCAGCCCTCCTGTCTATCTCCCCAACTCGTGCACGGCCTACCTCAGCACGCCCTTCTGCTGCCTCAGTCTTTAGACCTGCATCCGCTTCACCGTCTGCCTCTTCACCGGCTCCAGATGCGCATGCGCGCCATGTCCCAGCTCGCCCCATGTCTGCGTCACCCATCTTTCAGCATCTGTTTGCCAGCAAACGCCCTTCTTCTGCTTCTGCAATTACTGGCTCCCGCCCCCCATGGCGTCCCTCCTCTCCTCATCCTAGCAGCAGTGGCGCCTTGAACAACACAGCAGCTGCTGCGCATGCTGTCCAGGGAGGTGACAGTGAGGAGTGGGCGGAGCCAATGTACGATTGGCAAGTCACAGGCAACCCCTCCCACCGACATGGCATGCCCACTGCCTACCAGCTACACGCAGCATCTGCCCCAGGTGCATACTGTGGTTGCCCATGCATCTTTCCTTAGCTTCTTTGGTGATGATTGGCAGGGGCAAGCTTTTTCAATGGCGCAGCAGCTCATTAGCCTTTGTTGAAGTGCAAGCGCCAGGCTCATGCCCTGCGCCATGGGACTGGACTTTATCTTGCATTTGTGCCTGCTTTGCTTGCTTTTTGGCCATTTGTGGCATTTGCGTAAACTGCATCTCCCTTAAGAAGCTTGAAATCTGCCCTCTCTGTTTTCTATTTGAGCTCCCTGACAAGCACTGCATTGTAATCTTGGCCACCTAGGAAAAACATTCTAGCCAGATCAGGTCCATTCAACCTTCAAGCATGTTTAATTGAGTGGAGGACAACATGGCGCATCATGGCTTTGACCCTGCATCCGCAGATGAACCCAATTTTGCCCCCCAGGCTCCTGGCCAGTCACCTTGGGCAGCTACAGCCCAAGTCCCAGACTGGGACAGCACCTGCCGCCCTCCTAGCATATGTTGCTTGACGCATTGTGCATCAGACCAAACATGCATGGATGTTTACGCCTCTGACTGTGCCATTTGGCTGCTGTGCATGCCCCATGGGCCTCTCCAGCACCGAGCGAACACCTGCCACCCTCCTCGCCTTCTGTTTGACACATACAACAATACATGGACCCAACCCCGTGCTTGCCTTTCAGGGGCTGCGCCTGACCCCTGGGCCTCTCCAGCACCGAGCAAACACCTGCCACCCTCCTCGCCTTCTGTTTGACACATACAACAATACATGGACCCAACCTTGTGCTTGCCTTTCAGGGGCTGCGCCTGACCCCTGGGCCTCTCCCAGCACTGAGCCAGCACCTGCCGCGCTGCCCTGGCCCATCCACCGACCTCTCTCCGCCACCTCCAATCTCCCCAAGCGCCCAAGCTCTGCCAGCCAGAACCAAGCCTCAGACGCCTCGATGCATCCGCTTAGAGGGGTGGACCCGCCCAGCAGCGAGGCACGTGTAGCCATCATCCGGCAGCAGCAACAACAAGCCCCCTGGCCCAAGGCTGCCAACAGGTGTGTGGCCAGAAACCCACTGCTTTCTCTGCCTTGCAAAGCATAAAGCGCGCAAAGGAGTGGACGCTGCAGCGACCCAAGGGTGATGAAGGGCGAGAGGTCTGTTCTCGGTGGTGCATTCGCGCAGTGACAGGGATGGGGCCCTAAGGGCCTCCTTTGGGGGGGGACATGCCGAGCAACACCAGGACGGCAGCCTGTATAGTTCCAGTCCATTACTCGCGGTTTGGTCTGTTTCTCACTGCAGGGATCGTGACCCCGCACATGCAATGGCACGTGCCGCCACACCCCCCCTGAACAGCGTCCCCCGCTTCCCCTTCTCCCCACCACCCGGTGCCCCGTCCAATGCGTACCCCACACCTCAGCCTTGGGCCAGCACAGCAGCCTGCGGTGCCTCTCCCGAAACGTGCTCAGCCTCCACGCCCCTAAACCTAGGGGCAACAGCTACATCCATCGTCAGTGGCCCTGCTGTCAGCCACAGCTTGGCTTCGTCAATGGGCCAGATTGTGGGCGTGGGGCGAAGGGGAGGTGGGTTGGCCCATAGTAGGCCTGCCAGCGCGAGCAGGGCACCGCATGAGCAGGTAAACTGTGGGGGCATTATTTATGGGTCGCCCGCGGCTTTGCAGAAGCTGGAGCTGCCCATGCAGACAGAGCAGGGCGGGGGGGCGCCTATGACGGAGCACCCCAGCTCACCCCATCCCAAGTCGCCCTATAGGTCACGGCCGCTCTCAGCTGCTCCTGCACTTGCTGCCTCCCATCACCATGGCTCCCTCCGCCACAGCAGCCCATCCATGCAGCGCCCCCTCTCTGCATCGCCTCAACTCGCCTTGGACCGCCCGTCACCCACACACACTCGCATTCACAAAGCAGCAGCAGGCCAGGCACTGCCACGGCCAGCTATTCCGCGTCCCAGGAGCGGCGGACCCTCCTCCCCCTTGTCCATGCCTCCACAACCCAGTACTCCAAGTAGCACCTATCCACACAGCGGATCAGCTGGGCTTGGCAGCCAAGCCAAGACAGAGGTGCAAAGGACGCCTGGGGCTATACTGCGTGCACGTCCCCATTCTGCGGTAGTGCTGAGCCCCTCTGGCGTGCCATCTAAGAGGGCACGGCCTCCGACTGCCGGCCTGTGGGGCAGCGGTAGCAATGGAAGTGGTAATCGCGCAGAAAATGGGGTCAGGAGCGCAAAATAGGAGGAGCACATAAATAAGAGATCCTGGAGTGGCATATCTCACATAGGGGACCCGCTGGCCACAGTCAGTAGTGCAGGTCCTGCTCTGGCAGGGGCAGCAACAGGGGAGATGTGATTGAATGGTGGAAAGCCTGTGAGGC
Organism: Dunaliella primolecta; assembly: GCA_914767535.2. NCBI lineage: Eukaryota > Viridiplantae > Chlorophyta > Chlorophyceae > Chlamydomonadales > Dunaliellaceae > Dunaliella > Dunaliella primolecta. The sequence goes on along the minus strand of OU611760.1, from coordinate 2,482,704 downwards.
ATTAAGTGGGTACTGCTGCGACTGCTGGCTGTGTTTTTTTTTGCAGGATGCTGAACCAAATTTGAAACTTTCAGAAAGTGATCGATCCACCCACACATAATGTCAGCAATAATCTGAGGGACCCGCAAATTATACAGAGTCACCTGCGTTTGCATTGATCCATAATGCTTTTGGCTACTGCCAGTGTGCCAGAATTTATGTTACACTGCCTCTATACCTCGTTCTCTTTTGACCTTGTCTTCATCCTTCTGCAACAAGTGTTGAACAGAGTCAGGAAGCCTGCCATTCTTTTTGGTAACTTGTTACCATATTTCCAATTAAGGGTTCACTTTCATTGCATCACATGATAGGCTTTTGGTTTCCCATTGTGCTTACAATTAATCAGGCCATTGTAATACATTCAATGTATCACATTGAAGTTCCTAATTAGATTCACAACGTTCTTCTATTTGAAGTCGCTGATGAATTTTGGCTGACACTGATCGTTTGGCTTATCAGCTTGTGGCTGGTCTCAGCCAGCCAGAGATAAATCCATAAGATACACAAAATTAGATGCACAGAAAAAGCTGTGTGTTTCGCTGATGAAGGAGATGAGAAACGAATTGTGTACTCACTTGATGCAGCAGAAAAGGTTGTACAAGGAAAAAATGAGGCACATGTGCCTCGGGAAAAACATTGGAAGAAAGGCTGAATTAGCACATGCAGCTCAGCAAAGAGCAAATTCGTTCATCGGTGCAGTTTAAAAGAACATGCGCTTCATCTTGAGGTTGATTGCAAGAACACAGAAGATCCATCCTGCCAAACAAGGGGTTACAAGGGGTTGGTCTACAGCCTGAGAATCTGGCTGATTGGCTGCTGGTGAAACATTCTCATCCAGCATAAAAAATTGAAACCAATTCTGACAAAAATTTGAAAATGTGTACGAGTCTTGATTTTAAAAAGCATTGACCTCGAAATCAGTCAAAATGTGAAAGCTCGCCAAGAAAGGAATAAAGTCAGTGTTTGGAAGCTGGGCAAAAGTATGTAATGGTTTGAAACGATCAATGAACAGGTCCTTGTATTTTCTGCGCAGCTCACACAGCCGACAGCAATTGCAATAGAAAAAGAAAATAAAAGTCTACGCCAGCCAAGAGGCCGCGTGCATTAAGGAAAGGTTCCCTGACTAGCAAGCTAGAAGGGGTCTCACCAAAGGGCCCTCAAGCCTAAACTAGACTAAGCTAGCCTTGGAGAAAGCCAGAGACAAGAGCTAATGAGGATCTGGAGGGTTGGCTGCCATGCTCCTGGACTCCCGGACTCTTCTTCTCCTTCTCTCCTCTGCCGCGCGACCAGCAAACCCTCCCCCAGAAGTCCCCTGTTGGGATGATTGATTGCAATAGAAAGAAGTCCCCTGTTGGGATGATTGCAATAGAAAATAACATGTTTCTTGTCCTTGCTTAGCCACCGTCATGTTACGGAACCCTGGTCAAGCGCGAGGAGGGCGACAGCAAGGAGGAGGTCCCCTGATTGAATCTTTGTGGCCGGGGTGGAGACAAAGATGCCCTCTATCGGTGGGAGCCAGTGGGAGGCTCTTTCCTTAATGCACACGGCCGAACGGCAAGCGTAGATCTTCTTCTTCTGCTTCTTCTTCTTCTTCTTCTTCTTCTTCTTCTTCTTCTTCTTCTTCTTCTTCTTCTTCTTCTTCTTTCTTTCGTCCTGGACTTCAGCACATTCACACTTATCACAATTATTTGAGCCACCCAACCATTTACAGGACTCGACCTTCATGGGTCTAGGGGTTTAGGATTTATCCTGCCAAACAGCTGATTCAACTTTCAGAGGAAAGGGAAGGAAAGGGTTACATAGCTGTACCTGCCTACGAGGGCAGCTTAGCTGAAGCATAAAAGAGATGCCTGCAACCAAATCAGACCTGAGCTTGGAAAAAGCATAAGAAGAAAAGCTTCAACTTTAAGAATATGAGCACAAAGCTGGAGTCTACTCACATTCCGCACAACTTGACTTGGCAAATCCAGAAAGTGGTTACAAGTTGTTACAATGGGGATAAACAGGCAGCCACAGACAATGGCCTAATAGGTATTAACGTTTGCTAGGCACTGCTAGCCCGCTGAAAACATGTCAAGTTGTGAATGTGATGCATTCCGCAAATGCAACATGTGAGCATATGGCTTTTGCTCATATTAAGTGCTTATTTGGTGTACAATTCCACACACAGTTTTAGAACCAATGGGCAAGGTCAAGCTGGTGCACCATGAAGTACATTCTGGCCTACACTCAAAACGCTCTGAACCACAAAGCCTGCGCTGGCAGGAGCAAGCGGCTGCAAAACATACAACCATGGGCCAAACGGCACAAGGCACATGGTGAAGCATGTTCATGACAGCACACAGCAGCCATGACAGGCAAATGCATGCCTGGGGCCACTTCGGGCCGACTAAATATCTACATGGCAAGCACACAGCCAACCTAGTCCACGCCCGGCTAGAGAGTTGGCAGGTCAACCCCCTTCAAAGGTGTCTTTCAGCTTAAACAGTCTATTGCCATAATGGCCCATGCTGCCTGGTCCATAACAGCCTTTCCAGGAGGGGTCAGGAGCACAGGGGTAACAGCTTTTTTTGTATCCTGCTCCATGAGCTTGGGGAATGTGCCGTCACTTCTAATTGGAACATCTTTAGTTGTGCTTGTGGTCCCCCACACGCCCTTCACACACTTGTACTGGTTGCTGCTTCTTTGTCTAGGCGTTTACACATCCAGAGAAAAAAAACCAAAGTTGGGGTACATAGGCACTTGTGTTGCACGTAATAGGAGTAATAAATCAAGCTGGGTAGGAAACAAGCCTTTTCACCAACTTGGCTTCTCTCCACACTTCTTGCAATCTGTATCTCAAGTCAGCAGTAAGGTTACAACGCTACATCCGCCTACAAGGGCAGCTGAGCGGATACATGAGGTTTGTAACCAGATCTGGCCAATTGGATCTGCAAAAGGAGCACAACTCACAAAACTTGGACTGGAAAGAAAAGAAAACAAGGCGCAAAAGAGTCGAAAGTCTCCTCCAGCACAAAGCAGAAACAAAAAGAGCTGGAGGGGATCTGGAAGGTTGCCAGAAGCACCCAGCTCCAGACCCTGGCTGTGAGGAGTGTTATAGTTTCAATCTCTTTGTAAATCTTGCAAACACAAAAACGCTATTGAGAGCTTGGGCACATTAGAAGAAGCCAAGTTCGTATCAGCACGCCTTAAATGCTGTGACTGCCTTGTATTTTTTGTTCTTGTTCTCCAGCTCAGAGGCACACACTGCAATAAAAGAGTCACGTTACACAAAGAAAAGATATGTCTACGCAGGCCACAGTCCGCGTGCGCTAAGGAAAGGTCTCTTAACTAACAAGCTAGCAAGGGCCTCACCGGAGGTTCCTCAAGACTACACTACAGCTAGCCCAGGAGAGGGATAAAAACTGAACTAATGAGGATCGTTTTTTTTCCTTTATCGGGCGGGTTGTCGGCCACACCCCGAGACAGCTCAGCTTGGAAGCTAGGGATTTTGCTTTGTGTTTGGACAGGCCCAAATTGACAAGAGGTTTGATCGTGTACTCATTGTAAATAGTGCCAGCCACACCAATCAGGATGATGTGTAGAGTCACTTTGTTGTTCCTGTTTGGATTCCTTGAGCTGCGGGTTTTGATTCGGGTTATAGTGTGAGCATGTTGAGTTGCTGCAGTTTCTAAAGTGATGAAAGGGTTGGTGTCTGGACAAAATTTCAATCCAACAAGGTGAATGTCTCTGTCTTGAGGAGGGATCTTAGAAGGATCACGGTGAGCTTGTCTGCCTGGGATAGATCTCGCAAAGATAACAGCAGGGTGGCTCTGGTGCCAAACAGAGGAGACAATATTATTAGGAAAAACCAGTCTGGAATGGCTCATGAGATGTCTTCAGGGACTTGTATCCCCTAATCCAGGAGTCTCTCATTACGGCAGGCACCCATACCAATAAGGGATGAGCCAAACATGCCTTTGCTAAGGGCTTTAACACAGAAGCTAAGGCCAACATGGTGTCTGTTGGTGTGTATACCACTCAAAGTTGGATTTGGATGTCTGAGGACAACATGATTAATGCTGTCCATATCATCACAGCGGGTATCTCCCATCGGTGGAAGACCTGATAGCATGCTTTTGTGTGTAGACTGCCCTTTGCGGTATTTGACTACATTTATCTGTTGTTTCCCTCCCTCCCTTGTTCTCACAGGCGGGATCTCATGATATGTCTGCTTTATTAAACCAGAACAGCAATAAACTTCATTTTTTTTCCTTCATGAATTAATTGCATTTTATGAGCAGGCTAGCAGTCGCACTTCTTGACTGAAGGCCTTATCCTTGTAAACCTTGTAAACCTCATCTGTTGTTCAAGAGTAATCTTAGGAGTAGACCAGAAGGAGTTCCTGATTCCCTTGTTGGCAAGTTGACAGGTTGGGTTGTGAGCTTCTACATTGGCAGTGGTGGGAAATCGGGTTGTATGGCATGGTTGAGCCTCTGCCAGCTATTGTAATGGTAGCCAGAGGTACCAGCAGAGCCAAGCTTGTGCTTTATGTGCATGTGCAATTTAAGTTTGTCGGTCAGGTTGTTGAGGTAGTGGGTTGGGAAAGCGTGGGAGCGGCGCAGGCTATCATTTTGTCCGTGTTACACACTAACCTTAATCGTTACACACTGTCTTTAATCTTTACACTCTATCCTTAAAAGGATTTAACTCCAGAAACAATCGACCCCCTCTGTAAGTTTGGCTTGACCAAAGAAGAGGCCCTCTATTGTAAACCATTCAATCACAAAACACAATAACAAGTTGTAAGTATGGCTTAACCAAAGGAGAGGCCCTCAAACTTGCAACAAATTTTTGGTGTAGTTTGGTTACAGGCACCTTTTGCTTCAGCTAAGCTGCCCTTGTAGGCAGGTACAGCCATGTAACCCTATCCTATCCTTGCAACCAAACTCCACTATCATGCTATTAAGACCTTTTAAAAAACACTGATTTTGTTCCTTTCTTGGCGAGCTTTCACGTTGTGACTAATCTTGAGGTCAATGCTTTTCTAAATCAAGGCTCGCACAGATTTTCAAAATTTTTGTCTGAACTGGTTTCAATTTTTGATGCTGGATGAGAATGTATCACCAGCAGCCGATCAGCCAGATTTTCGGGCTGTAGGCCAACCCCTTGTAACCCCTTAAAAAAATACCAGCACCATACATGCCTTCCAATGCAGCCTTCCACGCATTGTGGTAGCCACGGGCGGGTAGGCTACTGGACAAGTTGCTTACAGGAGGCCGAGCGCATGCCTGAAAGGGTAGCCAGTGAATTGCTCCTAGCTTGCCTTAATAGGTGAAACTTTGCCAGCGCTGGTTGTTGGATCTTACCTGATGGTCCACTCCGATGGTCCAGCATAGACTTTTACCTTAATAATCTTACTTTTGCTTCTCTCTTTCTGACTGGTGGAGCCCACTGTAAGTGTCAGTGCTAGCTTTTTCGCATACCATGCTCTGGCTGACTAAAGCATATGCTCTCCCTGCTAGCATGTATGCGTGCCAGATTTGGGGCACTATATTTATGAAAGAAGGAACTGAAATGGACTGTCCTTTGCAAACTGTACATCTGTGCTTATTGAAGCGTATCCTTGGGGTAAAGCGCACCACTCCTAATTGGTCTGTACTGCGTGAGTGTGGGCCGCCGGTTCATGCGGCATGAACCTTTACAGTTCTATTGGTTTTGCGCAGCAGTTAGGTTTTGCAATGCTTTACTGCGCAGCAACAGCACTACACTCAGTAAGGTACTGCAAGCAGATGTTGAAATGAGCAGGCTTTCCCATAAATGCTGGACCTCAGAAATTTTGGCTGCCTGCACAGGCTTGGACAGGTGCAACGTGTTTACTCATTGTGTTCGGTCAGGGCAGCCTATAGTCATGAGGGAGTTTGTTGTTGATCCGAGAAAAAGGCTGCGAGGTGTGTGGAATGCTGATGCCTTGGCAGAACATGGTGACCACACGAACAAATTAGCCAAGTATCATCACTGGATGGCACTTCCTTTGAGACCCTTGTCTGTTCATGGTGCGCCCTTTTCTGTCCCCAGGTATTTGCATCTTGATTTGGGCAAGCGCGCGCTAAGAAACATAGCACGTTTTCGCTTACATGCTCATACTTTAAGAGTTGAGACATCACTTTGGCAGGAGCACACAAAGTTGTGATAGATGTGAACAAGGACTCCAAGATGAAAAGCATGCGGTGTTCCTTTGTTCTTGCGCTTCTGTGTGTTCTCTTCAAAGGGCTTATGCACAGTTATTTTCTGACTTCCCCTCGTCTTATAGAATTTTCCTGGACGATTCAGGCACTTTATACTATTCTCAAGCTAGCTTTGAGGATGCTATTCATTTTTTGCAGAAGTAAACTAATGACACTTATCGTTTTATCTCCGATCTCATGGATATTTTTTGTGCAGTTGGAACAGTTGAGCAGACCGAGCAGCCAAACTACCTGGCTGAAGGTCAAACCCCATTGTAACTCATTGTAAGTGTCAGTGCTAGCTTTTTGGGCTTTCCTGCAAATTGAATGGCTTTTAGCAAACACTTCCCATAAGCTCGGGTACTAGGGAGCATCACAGTATCTGCACACTGGTCAGCATACCTTCTACCCCCGCATACCTGCAGTGCTGTAAATGAGCTTCTAGCATTGCTTTTTGAATTGAACTGGTTTAGTTACAGGCACCTTTTTCGCTCCAGCTAAGCTGCCCCCGCAGGCAGGTACAGCTATGTAACCCTTTCCTTTCCTTTCTACCCCTGATTCCCCGGTCTGGCAGCAGATGTAAGGGCCTGGCCTTGAATACCATCGCTGTGATTACTATCCAGCTTTTCATGACCCTGATGCCTGAGAAAGTAGTTATGAAGCATACAACTCTTCTCAGCTAATACCAATGCAGGTTTACCTGGATCGCTAGGTTTGCTTCCATAACTCTCATCAGCATGTTTACAACATTGTGACAACAAATCAAGCGAATTTGCAGAATGTTCATGCAGAAGCCTCCATGTCCTCTGCTGCTCCGTCCGGCACCTCATTGAACATGTACTGCTCCTGGTACTCCATCAAGAACTGCAGAGAAAAGTTGGAACGAAGTCGTGTAAGGAGGTTTCAAAACCGAGGCACGAAAAAGTATTATGTAAGATGTAGTGCTCTTTGGTCAGGGTAATACAGCCCTCACATAGCCCTCACTCTGAGGACGCCACTTGCGTGAAGCATGCAGGAAAAAATAGCATTCTTGTAAACAACAGCACAAGCAACATGCTTTCCATCAGGTCATAAATAGCATAAACAAAGGAAGCATGAGCCTTGCATTCCACCGCCTGTCAGACACCCTGCCCTGCGCGGAAGCAACTCCACAATTTAGATCTGCCTGCTAATCAATCCTGTCAGATCATGAATAGCATGACTGCTGTTAGCGTAGCGTGCACCTCACATTCCACGGCTTGGCAGACACGCTGCCTTGTGCAAAAGCAAAACCACAATCTGGGCACCCACCTGTGTACTTCGCTTGAAAAGGAAAGAACACACTATGCCAGCATAAAAAAGGCTGCGTGAATCCAGAGAAAGTTTCCTGACTAGCAAGCCAGCAAGGGTCCCACCACAACTGGACACCCACCTGCGTGCTGCGCTTGACATCTACAAACATGGAGTACACACGCCCGATGTCCTCCACATCCACTTCAGTGGCCTTCCGCCGTTGGCACACAATAGCTGCTGCTGTAATGAGCTGCAAGTGACACACGATAGCGAGCATAAGCAATAATGAGCTGCAAGTGAAACACACCAGCGAGCACGAGCTGCAATGAGCTGCAGTAATGAGCTGCACCCAACGCACAGCAGTGAGACAATGCTGGTGAAAGTCAACAGTGCCAAATTCATGTCAAATTAAGACAATGAGGGAAGCCAGTCCTTGTGCCTTAGCCAAGGCAGCAGCCATATTACTTGTGGGCTGCCGTGTGCCCCCCAATTGAAGTGCCATCAATTCCAACTGGGTGTGATCAAAGAGCAGTCAAATACTCCCGAACCCACTTAAACCGCAACCCAACCATGCCAGGAAATGTTTGATAAGCATAGTACTTGCATGCAACAAAGGACCGCTGGTATGAAGCACTGAACGATGCCGACAAAGTTTAAGGCGTACAAACAAATGCGCGGATGCCAATGTCTTCATAATGGGAGTTATAATTTGGAGCAAGTAAGCCCTTGCCAGGAATCCAGGCAGCTAGACCAGAGAGAAGGTGCACTAAGGATGAGGTGGCTAACATTTGATGGGAGAAAGAAAAACCAAAAACGCAAACAAAGAGTTCCTCATTATCAGCCACTTAAAAAAGGCAAGCAACTGCCATGGTGAAGCTCACAACTGTAAGCTTTCTGGAGTGGCTTGCATAGGCTTTTCCTCAGGAGGTGGAAGCATAAGAGGGGGAAGACATGCCTGAGGAGTGCTCAAACCCAGCATGCCATCCAACATCTAAATACCCAACATGACATCCTCACTGCAGACAGCTACTTCCTCTGACATCCAAAATCCCTTTGTGTAGATCTTTCCAGCATTCAGCACCCAACATGACATCTTCGCTGCGATTCCTGTTTCCTCTCTCACCTGGATCGCGTATCGCAAGCTCGTTTCATGCCCAATCTTTGTTAACAATTCGCGCGCGTCATCGGTCATCTCCACATCTTCTTCCTCACACCTGCAAATTGTGAAGTGTGGCCGATTCAACAGGCGTTGCTTATGAGCACTGGACCACGCAGCACAGCCACGTGCTTGCAAACGCACAGCCAGACAGGCGATGCTTGCAAAAAAAGGCACAATAGACAGACGATGCTTGCAAAAAAAGGCACAGTCAGACAGATGATGTTTGCAAACGCACAATCAGACGGACCATGTTTGCATATGCAGACAAATGCAGACAAACACAGACATATGATGCTCAAGAGCGTCACAACAGACACATTCATTCACAAATTAACCTTTTCCAAAAAAGCTTGCTCATTTTCTTTATGCGTTCAGGGCACGAAGCACACTTTCTAGCAAACGAGCAAATATACATTGCTGAGCAGCTGCAGCGCTTGGTGCATGAGCGCGTCCAGAAATCGTGACACCCATAGACACATGCGTGCCAAATGAGCACTGATGGAGAGCGCTTAATCATCAGTCTCATCTGTGCTTCTTCGGCAGCCCAAGGATGGCTCCTTGTTTAAAGCAAGCATGATCCTCCACTTTTGAATGATCCCTTGTATCCATCTTCTCATCAACCTTGTGCTGACCCCCCTCATCCCTCTCCCTGAGCAGCCTCTACCCCCTCTACTCACAATCAGAAGTTAGTATGCAAGCATTTGCATTCAACCAGGTTGTATCAAGCTGTGCCCTCCCTAACAGGGGCGCGCCTTAAAACAGGGGCGCACCTTAAGAACTGCTTGGTGCCCAGGAATAGAAAACGGGTTTCAGCTGAGAATCGCAGCAGGTGAGGTGCGGCCTTCTTCCAGACAAAGTTGAGGACCAAGCACACACAACCACCTGACACGAGAAACGGCAGCCTGGCACCCATTGCTCACCTAATGTCTAGGATCAAACGGATCTCCTTTTCCGAGTAAGGCTCTGTTGAGATGATGAGCAAGCGATCCAATAAGTCGATGGGAATACCATGTGGGCTGCAAGCATAAGAATGCAGGGTATAGAACGCTACATTTCTGTGTTACATGAACAAGATGTTAGGCCAGTGCTGTATATTTTGTACATGAAATTCAAACGCCGCGCGCAAGCATGTATTATGCATAACCCTCTAGGTGTGAAGCCTCTGAAAATGTAAATTCCATATCTCGTGCAAATCTCCAAGAGCTTAACATCTGCAACCAACCAATTCATATCAAGAAACATAAGTTCTGAGGTGCGCGACACACACACACACACACACACACACACACACACACACACACACACACACACACACACACACACACACACACAATGCTGCGATAAAGCAGCAGCAGCTTCGTCCCACAGAAGCCCCGTGCTTTGGTGTCAATGGCGCGCTGACACACTGTCCTTTTTCAGTGGCAAGCAGTGCCTCTTTGCACTAATGGTAGTGGGTGCCCTGCCTTGCTGGGCTATACTTCTGTGCTGTTCAAACCCTGCTTTTTGTGACTAACCAGTCAGGTGGCCTTTCCTTAATGCATCCAGCTGGACATTGTCTGCCAATTCTTCCCTCCTTATCTTTTTTTTCCACTTGCTGTAGTGGGTGCCCCCTTGTCTTGTCTCACCTGCGGTAGTGGGTGCCTCGGATCTTGGTGATGCCTCTGTTGGTGGCAACCACAAGGACGGGTGCCATGTCATTTTCCAAGGCGCGGTTCAGGAAAGAGAAGCACTCGATGTCTAGCATGTGCACCTCATCAATGAACAACACTCCTGCGGGGTAAGGGTTGAGGAACGAGCTCTCTCTCTCTCTCTCTCTCTCTCTCTCCTTGTTAATACAACCGAGCCGAGGTTTATTAATGCATACAGTGCGCGATGGAAGGTGCTCTCTTGGCCTTGCTTCGGCAATGTAGTGAATGAAACATTGCAACGTCGTGAACGAAACATTGCAATGTGGTGAATGAAACATTGCAACGTCGTGAACGAAACATTGCAATGTGGTGAATGAAACATTGCAACGTCGTGAACGAAACATTGCAATGTGGTGAATGAAACATTGCAACGTCGTGAACGAAACATTGCAATGTGGTGAGTGAAACATTGCAACGTCGTGAACGAAACATTGCAATGTGGTGAATGAAACATTGCACCCCCCCCCCCCTTGTCACCTTGATGCCCCGGTTACATTATCTGGGCTCAGGGGAGTCCTGCACCCTTGCCCAAGATGTGTGCCTTGCTCGCTTACACCCTCAAGACACATTACAATCCCTGACCTTGTGGAGCACGAGAACACAGGCATGAACATGGCCAGGACGCCACACTTGCATGCCTGGCCCTCCTACCAGTGCAACCAAAAGAGCACTCTTGGCGTTGCCTGCCCCTTGCTTTGGCAATACAGGGACAACTCTGAATGCACAGGTACAATACGCATGCTTGGAGCAACCGCAGTTGGACACTGTGCATGCTCCAGTCACAGGTTCATATCGTCGTGCTCCAGTCACAAGTTCACATCGTCGTGCTCCAGTCACAGGTTCATATCGTCGTGCTCCAGTCACAGGTTCATATCGTCGTGCTCCAGTCACAGGTTCATATCGTCGTGCTCCAGTCACAAGTTCATATCGTCGTGCTCCAGTCACAAGTTCATATCGTCCTGCTTGCCTCATCAAAGTTTGAGAGGAAATCCGTAATTCTGAACCTGAAGCAAGTGGGAAAAGGCAAACTCACCGGGTACAATCTCTGCTTTACCCTCCTCCCGCCACTCAGCAACTTTCATGTCTATCTGCTCGCGCACTTCTGACCGAATTTCACCCGTGTCACCCGAGAAGAGCGCCAAGAAGCCCTGCGTGGTAAAGGAGAGGTGGAGAGAGCTCAGGCTGAACTGCAGAGCTGCGTTCAAAATGCAGAGTTGCATTTGGGGAGCAGAGGGCTGTGGTTGGGCTGCAGAGATTAAATGGCAGAGCTCTGTAATAAATATCTTTCAACCCCAAAAAGCCAGCCTGAAGGAGCCAGCCCGATCGCAAAAAGGCTACTAATGCAGGTATTGCACTCCTTACCACTGTGTTGTGTGCTCTTCACACAAAGTCTATGGATTGAACCTGGTTCAGCCCAAACCAGTCAGCGCTATGCCATTACAAGGTAATCCATGAAGATGCAGGCATTCCACTCCTGCATCACTGTAGTGCGTCCTCTATCAAGGTCAATGGAAGCAACGAGGCAGCTGCCCCTTTTCTCAGCCAAAAACAGGGTACCTGCTCACAAGCCAAAGCATGTATGAGCAAAGCCAGGATCCCTCACACCACAACATGTTTGCTGCGGATTTGCACACATGGCCCCAATGCACTTTAAAGTGCAAGTGCAAGTGCTGCCCTGCCATTAGCGCCTTCTGGGTGCTGTCTGTAAGGGACCTCCACGGCACATGGTGTGGTCCAGCGTGGATATGTTCCCAGCAAAAAGCATGTCGGACATGTCAGGGCATGTACGGACTAGCTTGGCTGTCTTCCTCAGCTTGTCTCAAAGCAAAGCAAAGTATAATGGAGACACGTGGCAACAGGCCTGTTGGTTTTGGCCTCACAGTGTTCCCATTCTGCCATGGACAGAAGGCCCTGTACATACGGAGTCCTGGCTAACCTTGCCCATCCTTCAAAGGAGGAGCGCCATCTGCGCCCTGTTCAGCAGCCTCATTGCTGCATGCCTGGAGGGGTACCGGGCTCACATGTGTGTGCATGTACTTGCGTGTCACAGGCGCATTACCTGTGTTCTACTGTTGATGACGTCTATCTCGTGTAGTGTCACCACATGCACCACCTCTTTGCGTTTTTGCAGCTCTCCCTCAGGGCACTGCACGAAGCGGGTAGCAGGTCCTGCACAGCAGGAGGACAAAAGGCGGCAACAGAGGGGGAATTCAGCGAGCTGCATGTGAGATAGTCTATCTCAGATAGATCGGAAAGGGTGACAGAGGGCATGAAACAACGAGGAACTGGATACGTAAGGACAGGCACCATTTTCACGTTTCTTGACACACGGGCAAGCGATGCAGTGCACCAGCCAGATGCAACAGGGAAAGAAAAGAAGGGTACCGGCAAGGGAGAGAAGTGTGCTGAGAACGCCAAGTGCTTTTGACTAGAAAGCGGATGTGCCCAAACTTGCCTCCTGGTCACCTGAGGTCAGTTGAGCTATCAAGTTTCAAACCATCAGGATAAACTAATGTGTACACAGTCTACAAAGGGTGAGAGAGGAATGGCCACTAAACAGGTAAGCACATTTGAACACGCCCATTGCGCACAGCATGCTGCATGCTGTACGAAGTGAGCTAAGGCACACGCAAGCACGCATCTGCACATGTGCAAGCCAGGCACTACATACCAAACAATTGCATACAGCATGCTACACAGCAAGGTTAGGCACACACAAGCACGCATTCACAGAGGTACAAGTCGTGCACTACTCACCAAACGGTTGCATACAGGATGCTGCACGAAGCAAGGTTAGGCACACACAGCGGCGCATTCACAGAGGTGCAAGCCATGCACTACACACCAAACGACCGCATACAGCATGCTGCACGAAGCAAGGTTAGGCACACACAGCGGCGCATTCACAGAGGTGCAAGCCATGCACTACACACCAAACGATCGCATACAGCATGCTGCACAGAGCAAGGTTAGGCACACACAAGGGCACATTCACAGAGGTGCAAGCCATGCACTACACACCAAACGATCGCATACAGCATGCTGCACGAAGCAAGGTTGGGCACACACAAGGACGCATTCACAGAGGTGCAAGCCATGCACTACACACCAAACGATCGCATACAGCATGCTGCACGAAGCAAGGTTGGGCACACACACAAATACAGCATGCTGCACAAAGCAAGGTTAGGCACACACACACACACACACAATCAAGCATCTGCATAGGTACTAGCTGTGTGACACCCACCCATGGCATCGTAATCTCTTGACCTTGCAAACGATCTCCCCAGCTTCCCGATTCGGCCTGCACCCAAGTCGCAGGAAATAAGGCAGTGAAGATTGATTCTGCAGTTGGATGAAAATGCTCAGCCCAAGTGACCAAAGATGGGTCTCCACTGTTTGTCAGCAATGCCTGGCTCATGCAGACGGGGCTTCTCTGCTCAGTGGGCTTCTTTGCTCAGTGAGTGTCACCTCATTCTAACCGGACTCTCTTCCCTCTGTAGCCACACACAAATTACACAAGTTACAATGACACAAGTGTGGGTATGCAAGTCGGCAACGCTAAGGTGAGGCAAAAGAGGCGTTGCCCAACAATGGACGTCCAAGCTATCAAAAGTAGCCCCTAACCTGTGGTCCATGGATTTAGAGACATCCCTGCGCTCATGGGAAGCAACCGGTCATGCACATGCTGCACGTGAGAAAGGAGTCCATGAAAACAAGGTGTGAGTTTTACTTACCGCTGGCTTTGTCGATGGTGATCACATCTCCGGCAGTCACTTTCTCCTTTGTCAGCGACTCAATCATCTTTTGCCCTAGGTCATAGATGGTCTCCATCTCTGTTGTCTTCAAGGTGACCTTGCCCTGCACAGCCGTGCAGAGGAAGCATACGAGCTTCAAGAATGTGTGTCGTCTTCAGGGTGACCTTGCCCTGCATGATTCTGCAGTGAGAGCGCACGAGCAAGGCCATAGATGGTCTCCATCTCTGTTGTCTTCAAGGTGACCTTGCCCTGCACAGCCGTGCAGTGGGAGCATACGAGCTTCAAGAATGTGTGTCGTCTTCAGGGTGACCTTGCCCTGCATGATTCTGCAGTGAGAGCGCACGAACAAGGTCATAGATGGTCTCCATCTCTGTTGTCTTCAAGGTGACCTTGCCCTGCACACCAGTGGCAGAGCGGACATTGAGGGGTGGTGGAACACAAGCTGCGAGGATGCCAGTGAAAGACCTGGAGCAAAGTACCAACGACCTCAAATCCCCAAAGGAGTTTGGTGAGGCATGGCTCCAGCGGCGTATGCTTCAAGCAGCATGAGTGTGTTAAAGCATGGCATCAAATGCAGCATAAGCGTGACCATTGCTTGTGAGCTAACGTTTAGCATGAATGCAAGCTAAGCATGGCTCCAGCGGCGTATGCTTCAAGCAGCTTGAGTGTGTTAAAGCAAGGCATCAAAAGCAGCATGAATGCAAGCAGAGCATGGCTCCAGCGGCGTATGCTTCAAGCAGCATGAATGTTTGGAAGTAGGGCATCAATTGCAGCATGTATATGTGTATGTTGAAACATGGCTCGATGGCATATGCCTCAAACGATACCAAAGAGTGCGGTGGTGCATGTGAAGCCAACAGTTAGCTGAGTTTGGGCCTTGAAGAGAGGTTGGCCCATCATGGGTGACTGTGCTCTAAGCTGGTACACCTTCACCAGCTTTTGCTCCTACCCTCATCACAGAAGGTGTCTGAACTTGAACCCATCCCCTCTTTCCCACGCAATCTGGCATGTTATTCTGCTCTATGGCGCTTCCACCCACCGTTTTCGCCCCCTGCTTCTGGCCTGTCAATCTCCCTCTT